>CAUYPK010170597.1:0-10604 GCA_963574355.1 Loris lydekkerianus
TGATTATAAGGATTCAGGATTTATAAACATTTATTTACAAGACTTTACTGCCTTAAATGGGGTTTTCACTTAATTAAATGTGCCATTAAATATTGTAGGTTAAATAGTTCAGTGGAATACAGTTCAGTTCAGCCACCTACATCTTCAGCTCAGCCACGACTTGTGGACTGAGCTGAAGCACCGCCCCCTCAAGCAGACGGCAGAAGACGACTGGAGACTACGTGCATTTGATTAGGTGCGCATGCACCGAATCAAATAACCTGTATGACCCGAGTATAAGCCGAGTTTGGGGTTTTCGGCACAAAAACTTGGCTTATACTCGAGTATATACAGTAACTTATAAGATTATACAAATAGTTAGCAGAAGTTTGAAATCAATAAATGCATTATGAAATTATGATCCCCATTATAGAAAATTAAAAATAATATGATGGACTGACTAAACAGACAAGTGGTTTTAATTGGGCAACAATAAGAAATTTTTTAATATTTTTTTTCAATAATAAGAATTTTTTTGTTCTTCTCTTATTGTGAATAAAAGTAGCATTGGCAAAGCTCGGGGTCTCGTCACATTTAATGAATCATTTCCAGGTGTATAAATAGTTTGCTTAAGAGATTTCTAGTTCCAAAATAACTGACCACATTCACCCTGTGGTCTCCCCTACATCTGTCAATTCCAGAAGCAATAGGACCACTATAAAAATAAATGAATAAGTACATACGATGCTCAAAAATAAAGAAGGGAAATAATAATGAACAAGATACTAAACTGAAACCCTCACCAAAAATGAAAAATGGAGAAGAGAAGGAAAATCCGTAATTCATGATCACCGCTGGAAAAAGGCAGACAATGGAAGCAGCTGCCGTCCCCAGGAAAGCCCACAGTGGCTTGAGGAAGCTGCGGTTCAAATCATGCAGTATGAATTCTAGAGATCTGCATGACGTTGAGCCTGTCCTGAACAGCACTGCAGTGTGCACTTAAAATTTGTTGAGATGTTGTTTTAAGTACTTTTGCCACAACAAACAAATAAAATCTTTAAAAGTAAAGATGCTGAAAAAATGTATTACAGTATGTTATTACTATGTATTTGAGAAAAATCCAAGTTTGTGAAAGAACAAGCTCAACAAATGGAATTTTTACACAAAAACCAAAGTTGGTACAAAAATTAAACCCTTTCCTTATAATAAGCATATTTAATATGTCCTAGAGGCACATTATACTCCATGAGGGAAAAACAGGCAATTATAAACGTGAAAAGGTGATTCTGGTGAAGAAGTCAGCAGAAGGTGTGGGTCTAGTTTTTGAAATATATTGTTAATTTTGAACGAAATTTCATAGGAAATGGTAATAACTGGGGTTCTTCTTTGTTTTGTTTGTTTTTAAATTTCTATGTGCTTTTTGTTGCTTTGTTTTTAATTACATCAATTTTTAGCCTTTTTTTTTTTTGACCTGAAACTGAAATTCTTTTCTTCATTCATTCAGAGATTGTGTGAATTTGCACATTTACTTTGCATCTCTGAATTACAGATTTTGGCTCTCACGGTTATTCTGCATTCTGAATGTACAAATAAACAAGGGCTAAATATAGCAAATTAGCCCCAAATACTTTAGATTGAACATCCTTCTAATTCCTATGATCACAGCACAATGATGTAAGTCTTGATGTCAGCTTCAATTTTAATGACAATCACATTTCTTCATTTCCTCAAACTTGCTCTCTTCTGGACGCCCCTCCACTGGAGTCCCCCATGCCTGTAACTCAGTGAGTAGGGTACCGGCCACATACACCCAGGCTGGCAGGTTTGAATCTGGCCTGAGCCTGCTAAACAACAATGACAACTGCAACAAAAAATAGCCGGGCATTGTGGCGGGTGCCTATAGTCCCAGCTACTTGGGAGGCTGAGGCAAGAGAATAGCCTAAGCCCAAGAGCTGGAGGTTGCTGTGAGCTGTGACACCATAGCACTCTACCGAGGGTGACATAGTTGAGACTATGCCTCAAAAAATAAACACACACACACAAAAAAAGACTCAACTTTTTAAACTTTCAGACTAATTCTCACCTTTGAGCTTGTGAAATTCCTTTGTATTTTCCTCTCTAGCCCACCCCATATGTTTTCTTTGGCATGGTGTTAGGTCACTTTGTGGAGCCCACCTCACTTGGAGGTCAGCCTGTTCCACAGACTTCACTCTTACTGCGTTCTGCGTCTTAATGCAAATAACTCCTCCAACACTGCTCCTCCATCTCTAATCACACCCTCACCTTGCTCAACTGTGGGCCTTGCAGTGGCCTTGACTCTTCCCTTTCCAAAATTAATTATTGATTCAGCTCATTCTCCAACCACAACTTTATATTTTTTCAGACTTTTCAGCTGTTTCCACAACCTTTTTTCCCCTTTGGCCACCTTGGGAATTTCAGCTCACTAATCACTAATTGCTAATCTAATCACCAACCTCCTCTGCATTATTCATTAGTCACTTTCTTTCTTCACTTTCTTCTGTATCCAACTTAGACTGCACATTCTGCTGGCTCAGTCACCCCCTTCCAAACCTGAAGATCTGCCCCCATCATGCTGAGCTCCACCATTCTCTTCATTTCCACCTGGGCCGGTGAGCATTGTTGAAGGACATTAAACAACATATTGGATGAGGCCATCATCACCTTGTGTTCACCCACATCAGTGATGCTTAAATCTGGAAGGTCATTTCCCCATTCTAGACTGGAATAGCCCGCTGTTCCACTTCCACCTTCAACTTTCAGTCTTTCTGTTCTCCCAAGACTTCCTGCTACTTTGACTTCACCATTCTTAGCAGAATTTCAGAAATCTCTTGCTTTCCAGAGAAAATAAAAGTCAGCATTTTGAAATGCCTTCAACTTCCAAACACTAATCAAAAATACCTCCCTGAAATCTTAGCCATCCTCTTTTGTTCCCATGTTAAAATAGAGGGAAGTTATTTTTCAAGAGCTGCCTAGGAAAGCACATGCAGTGAGAATAAGATGGAGTCAGGCCGGACGGGGTAGACCTGACACAGCTGGTCAGGGGCGTTACGTCCTGCCTGAGCTTCACCTCCTTTCTTCTGTTCTTAATATCCCATACATTTAGCTCCCACCCTAATGGTGCCTATCAGTCTTAGTTGAATTGATTTAGGAGATAAACTCTTGAATTGGAAGGTTATAATTGGGCACTGAGTTATGCCAATTATTATTTAAAATAAGAGTTAATGTGGTCTTTGCTTTAAACTTGTATGTATAAAACTGTGCTTTTGGAAATGGTAGAACAGAACAGCCTTGGAGAGGCTCCTCTCACTGTTCTCCAGAATCCCAGCCCTCTGGCAGGCTGGTGCACCTGTCCCCATCTCCACACATTGGCTGACAGTGGCAGGTGGCCGGGCTCTCTTCATCTTGTAACACATAGAGCTTCAGTTTTCTTCATGTTTCCTTACTCTTTCGGCAGGCCGGGCCACCTGCTGCCTAAGGAAGTCTACAGAATCTTAGTTTGTTAAGGTACCTGATTTATCGGCAGCCTGATCTTTTATTTCTCAGTATAACCCTCTTGGTTTCCTTTTCGGATTTTTTTTTACTATGCATCCCTGTCTTTTCACTCTTTCTTTTCTTCAAGATCTTTACATTTCAGAACTCCTGATTATCTTTTTAATTTTTTTTTCTTTTCTCATGCTAACCTTCCCACATGATCATGTCCATTTGCACAAATTCAATAATTTCCCACAAACCAAATATGTTTATATTTGTATCTCCTGCCAAGAAAGTCTTCTGAGTTATAGACACATACAATTATTTGCCCACTTAATATTTACATTTGAAGTTTTCCAAACCATTTAAAATTTTGCACAAAGTATCATTTATAATTCTACATTTCCCCAATCCTTTTTGCTCTCCATAGCTCCTATCACCTGCAAACATGTCTTCAATCAGAAATATGGAAGCCTTTCTTGATACATGATGCTTCAAACAAGTTATTATGTCTTATCCATTTTACTTTCCTTGTTACTGGGAATCATAATTTCTTCCCATTTCTAACTTCTTTATCTAGCTCTTGAACTACTTCAAATCAGTCTACCTTTATTCAAATATTTGTTCAATTAATGACTTGAAAATTGAATAAATGAATACATTGTTCCAATTATCACAGTTGGAACAATTTAATTCCTACCCAGAAACTAATACCTCCTCTAAAATCTGAGACAAATTTATTTCTTAGGAACAGTGATAGGCATTGAGGCCTCAAATTCTCCTTTTCTTGAAATTATTTAACTCTGGCCCAGGGGTTCTCAACCTTCCTAATGCTGCCACCCTGTAATACAATTCCTCATGTTGTGGTGACCCCCAATCATAAAACTATTTTCATTGCTACTTCATAACTGTAATTTTTGCTACTGTTATGAATTATAATGTAAATATCTCATATTAGGTGACCCTTGTGAAAGGATCGTTCCACTCCCAAAGGGGTCGTGACCCAGAGGTTAAGAATGGCTGCCCTAGAGTCTCCCCTTGGGCTGATTCATGAAGCTTTCCTCTCTCATAACTTTACACAGTGTCTACAAGGTGAGAGACATCTTGAATCTCTATCAGACCAAGATGGGAGAAATCAGACAGATCAAGTGTCAAGGTCGCTTCCTCTTGTTTCTAGAGAAAAGAGTTCTGAGACCAAAATAGAAAATAGGCCCAGTGGAAACCATACAAGTAAAGCAAAAAAAATATCATTTAACATAAGTTCCAGCTCTGCTCACCTGTGTCCGGGTCTCGTGTAGATCTGGACACGACGGCTATTTGTGTTCTTCTCTTTTCTCTAGAGATGCTAACACTCAGCTGGTTGACTCTGCAGATTTTGGATTTGGCTATCAATAAAACATGGGATTTAGAGAAGGCCTCCTCCTCCAAACTCAGCTCCTGTCCTTGTCTGGTTTTATTTTCTTCCGTCTTCTTTGAAGTCTCCGTATCCTGACTGGTGGCACCTGTGGCTCAGGGTCCCGGCCCCATACACTGAGGGTGGCAGGTCCGAACCCAGCCCCGCCAGCTAAAATTACAGCAACGAGAATTGCAACAACAAAAATATAGCTGGGTGTTGTGGCGGGCACCTGTAGTCCCAGCTACTCGGGAGGCTGAGTTAAGAGAATCACCTGAGCCCAGGAGTTGGAGGTTGCTGTGAGCTATGACACCATGGCACTCTATTGGGGGTGACAAAGTGAGACTCTGTCTCTAAATAAATAAATAATACCAAAGTCTTGGTACCCTGAGATAATCTACTAATCATCTTTTCCTCCATGGAATGGAGTTATCTCTGAAACCCATTCCTGGTGCTCGAGTGAGTTCTTGATTCCTGTTGAACACCAGGCACCGAGGTCCAGCCAGACAGGAATCAGACATCCTACAGGAGTTAGGGCAGGGGACAGAAGGACAGGCCAACAGAGGAAGAAGCCACGGAAGAGCGAGAATGTGCTGGGCTAACGGAGTGGAGCCCACAGTTACTATTCTGACTACAGCATCCATGTCTGAAGTAAAACAGGGATTCCTTTAACTGGAGAGTGCCCACGATCGAAGCCACAGTGCTCCCAAAGGAACTTCCCTCGTTAGCAGGTAAAAACACACCCACTAGGGCCACAACAGTGAGCAAATGCCATGGAAACTGGCAGAAAGGTGAGGAAGGACCTGCAGCTCTGGGAACTCTCCACCCCTTTCTGAGAAAGATCATGAGTCCTTCCCTCCCACCTCAGCAGGTTATTAGGGACTAACGTTAGGGACTCTACCTGCCATCCCGGGCAGTGGACGGTCTGCCCGGAATCCCTGCGAGAGGTCAGGGCTCTGCCTGCCATCCTGGGCAGTGGACTGTCTGCCCAGCATCCCTGTGAGAGGTCAGGGCTCTGCCTGCCATCCTGGGCAGTGGACTGTCTGCCCGGAATCCCTGCGAGAGGTCAGGGCTCTGCCTGCCATCCTGGGCAGTGGACAGTCTGCCTGGTATCCCTGCAGGAGGTCAGGACTCTACCTGCCATCCCGGGCAGTGGACTGTCTGCCCGGCATCCCTGTGAGAGGTCAGGACTCTACCTGCCATCCTGGGCAGTGGACGGTCTGCCCGAATCCCTGTGAGAGGTCAGGACTCTACCTGCCATTCCGGGCAGTGGATGGTCCGTTCAGCATCTCTGCAGGAGGTCAGGACTCTACCTGCCATCCCAGGCAGTGGACGGTCTGCCCGGCATCCCTGTGAGAGATCAGGACTCTACCTGCCATCCCGGGCAGTGGACAGCCAGCCTAGCATCACTGCGGGCCGCGTTTCACTGGCCTTTGTGCCACATGGTTCCTGAGCTGCTGTTCACTGCCCGAGGTTTGCTCAGAGCTTTTATTCTTTACACCCTATGAAGTTAGTTTTGTTCTTTTCATAACCGAGCCTGGGTTCTCACCTGCAAGGCTCATGGCATTTTGTGTTTATTTTGTTGTAATTTAGAAGTTAGTATTTACCCATTATAGAAAATTCAGAATGTTTAGAAAAGCACTCAGTTATAGGTCATACACTATAAATATGTAAAAAATAGACTCCCAGTCACTTGTCATTGCCCCCATATTGAATTGAGGTCAAAATGTTAAAATCCCGGATTTTAGAAAGATTTTTAAGTCCTTTGCTGGCTTTGATACACTTTGGATTTGGTGATTCTCAGTCTGGCACCTGTTATTGGTGAGGCTTCCTGACCCAATGAGCTTCAGTATGGAAGTAATTTAGTCAACAGAGGGAGCAAAGACTCACTGGTAACATAGTTAATTTGTTGATAATAAAATTTTGATACATTTTTGTATTTACTTGATCCAAATGTTATTTAAATTGCCAACTTTTATTCTTTTGAGTTGAATACAAAAAATCTTTACCTTACAAAAATGGTTTCTGTATATCAGTACAGTCCAAAATTTAAAATTCTTAAAGAAAAACAAACTCTAAAGTGAAATAATGCAATCCAGTATATAAAACACAAAATCATTTAACACAAAATGACACAAAAGTCTAGCCAATCACAGACCACAGAGTCTAGCCACCAAGTGGATATTTTATTGTTATTTGAATGATGGAAGGACATTTAAATGTGGTGGTATTTTGGGAATAGAATATTTGGCCACTGAGGTTTTTGAAGAAAAATTTATTTAATATCAAGGTCGATTTATTGAAAAAAAAAAAAAAAAAAAAGGTTGATCCTCTTGTAAAACTCTGTCTCATCTCTTAATTGGCATGGCATATTAATTACTAAGTCTATTCCCCGCATTCTCTTATATAAAAAAGAATACATTTTTTTTTCACATAGCTACATCCCAAGCAGGTAATGGAGTTTAAGGTCTGAAGAAGGTCTGCTTCTCATGTAAGTAACACATATTTAACAATTTCTTCTCTACTATATTTTCTCCCAAGATCCTACTCACTGAGTATTTTTTTCTGGACCATTTTCCTGCTATATATGCTTTCCTAAAAATGCCTCCCCTCTATTTCAAGGTAAATCATATTGTCTTTTTTACCTCATAGCTGATGATAACTATACATTATATAAAATTTTCCAAATGGACGTTTCAATTTGAGCACTGTCTTGGAATTTTGCCAGCTTGTTTCTGAGTATGAACTGGTACTAATGGTTGTCTTTTCTGAGTATGAACTGGTACTAATGGTTGTCTAAGTCTCCAAATTGCACTTTAAATTCTGCCTATCTTGTACATGTACACACAGATAAAGGAATTTAGATGCTTCACAGGGATTTGGAGAATTCCTTCTCCAGGCTAATAGGGATTACTAGAAGAATAAATATGTTTGATTTTGTGTATGGTTTATGAGGCCCCAAGAAAGACAAGGGGGTTGAGTGTTTTTTCTACACAAAACCTCCATTTTAGTAGTCTCTAAAACTATAGTTTGATTCCCAGTTTTCCTAATGGTTTAATTATCTTTCCCTTACAAAAAGAAATATCTTCTCCACTCACTGGAGTTTGTCACTGGGACCAGTTTAATGGTGAGGAGAGATGCTAGCCCTGTAAGCTTCCCTGTGGATCACACAGCAGCTTCATTTGAATTCACAGTTCCAAACTAATTTTATTTATTTAAGGCATGGAGTATAATATAAGCGAGGCCGTGCTTCCCTCACAATGGAATTTTAATGAATAGTTTAAATATCATGCAAATTTGTGTTTTCTTTCCATCCTTGGTGACCTAAGAACAGGAAAAAATCTGTAACTCGATCACATTAATCCTTCCAGCTCTCCAGCAACCTTGGAGAAGAGTTTATCATTGACCTCTTCTTTTTCTTTTTGGCTCTCTGCTGATGCTCTGTGGGATAGGAATAGAGGGATGCCATGCTAAATACGGTTCTAAACTTCATTTTCACTAATGGCTTAAAAAGTGTCTTGAAAACTCACTTAATTGATAGGAAAAAAAAGTGCTGACCAGGATTTGCAGTATGTTCAGCAAACTCTTAATTGATGTATGATAGGCTATTAAAGACATTGAGTACATAACCCTGCCTAGTTCCCTTATTTTTAATAATAAGATTAACCTTCAATTTGACACGGTCTTCTCTTTGAAGTGAACTCCACATGAAATCTCATCTTCTGCCAATAACCCCATATCTAGAAAGCCGTTCTTCCACCTATATCTATGGAGAGTCCAACAAGGTACAGATTTAAGAAGAGTGACCACGTAATGTGTTGCCTACATAGGGACACTTTGGAGAGAAAAATGTGAGGCTATTATTAATTAGACTAGGTATACGTGGGAAGGTTGCAGGAAAATTAAGACATAAAATGACCCCTAGAATTAAAGACAAAGTAGGCCAAATATGTGACTGAACTCAAATTCTGGGAAGTAGAACCTGAATTTCATCAGATTACTACAACTCTTTTAGAGATCCTCTCTTTATATATTTTTAGAATTACTTGAGTGAAATCTCAACATCAATCTTGCACACATTCAACACATGAAAAAACTCCTTTCTTTGGTTAAGTTTATTCCTAGATATGTTATATTATGTGTAGCTATTGCAAATAGGTTACTTTCTTCATGTCTTTTGAAGATTTTGTATCAATAATATAAAAATATAGAATATATCTATTGCACTTATCCATTTAAATGTACCCTTTACATGGCTAAATGCATCATCATTTGGACATCAGTAGATATCAGTCTTTAAAATTGACAAAAGTAAAACTTACCACTCGTAATGTTGGAATGAAGTATCTTAAGAGATGAATGAATTGGAAGTCAGATTCACATTCTCTATCTCTACATGAACCATCTCCACCAAAATAGCAATGGAAATTAGCTATAATCTCAAAATTGCTTTGGAAAAGACGTATATATGAGTACCAATATATTTGGCACTTTCTAAATACCAAATCTAATCACCTCTTATTTAAACTTCTTCTAACATGTAAGACATGTACTATGTAGCCTTTCTTCATAATGACTTTTTTATTACAGAATAACACTTGATAATTTTAGAAAATGTGGAAAAGACACAAATATAAAAGGAAGAACAAAATAAGAAAACTGGATAAACATCATAATTTAGGAGTAATTTTTGTGTATCTTTAGGGGTCCTCAAACTACGGCCTGCGGGTCACATGTGGCAGTGTGATTGTATTTGTTCCTGTTTTGTTTTTTTATTTCAAAATAAGATATGTGCAGTGTGCATAGGAATTTGTTCATAGTTTGTGTGTTTGTTTGTTTTTTAATATAGTCTGGCCCTCCAACAGTCTGAGGGACAGTGAACTGGCCCCCTGTTTAAAAAGTTTGAGGATCTCTGATATTTATTATGCACATGCAAATGTGCACACTATATATGTGATGTAATATTTATCTAAAGATATATGACATTGGCCAGGAGTGGGCTTATGCCAGAAATCCCAGCACTCTAGGAGGCCAAGGTGAGTGGTTTCCCTGAGCTCAGGAGTTCGAGACCAGCTTGAGCAAAAGCGAGACCCCTGTCTCTAAAAAACAGCCAGGCATTGTGGTGGGCACCTATAGTCTCAGCTACGTGGAAGGCTGAGGCAAGAGAATTGCTTGAGCCCAAGAGCTTGAGGTTTCTGTGAGCTGTGACACCATGACACTCTACCCAGGGTGACAAAGCGAGACTCAGTCTCAAAAATTTATATATGACATATATAATAAATGTTATACGTTATACTTATATACATTATGAATTATATAATATACTAAATAGTTACACACTATAGAAGTTAATATACATGTGTACAAACAATTTATTTTTATATCCAACATTTTGATTTTTGTCAAGGTTTTTTTTTTTTTTTTTTTTTTTTTTGCCTTTTAAGAATATTTCTAGAACTTTTATACAACACTTCCAAGTACATTTCAGCGGCCTGGAACTAACTGCAAGGGAGGCCAGTAAATGTGTGTGTGTGTGTGTGGGGGGGGGGGGGTTTGTTTCTTTCTTTCTTTTTTTTTTTTTATAGATAAAAATATGCATCATAGATGTGACCCGACCCATCACCCTCCCTCCACCCAAACCTCCCCCCTCCCTTCCCCTTCCTTGGTCCTTTCCTCATAGTCTTGTGGTATAGTTGGGTTATAGCCTTCATGTGAAAGCTATAGTTTAGCTTCATAGTAG
>CAUYPK010170603.1:0-30309 GCA_963574355.1 Loris lydekkerianus
CTCTATTTGCATCCTTCTTCTCATTTATTCTAGGTTTCTTATCCTGAAACCTGCTTCAGAGCAAACATGTTACCTGAATAGGACAAGGCTGAATTCTGAATTAATCCCCTAAACAAAAATGAAATAAAGAACTCCTATCTCCAAACACAACTGGTTCTTCTTCCTTTGTTCTACTGTGTCCTTTGAACTTGTCTCTATTCCAATGCTTGTATGCTTCTGTCCTTGAATTACCTCTGACTACCCAGTAGACAGCAGGAAACAATGACTTCTGCATTTTGTACTTCTCAGTGCAGGGCACAAAATAGGTGTGAATATGCATGTTTGTTAGTGAACAAGAGCTGACAAATGTTCCCTCCATTTTTCTAACTTGTGTAGTGACAGACGCCTGGGCAATCTCACCTGTTTTCTCCTCTATTCTGAGTCACTTATTCATTTGGCTACCTCCATCCCTCCATCCCTCCTTCAGGTCTTATTCTGCTGGGTTGGCTGCCTGTACACTGCACTCTCACAGTGTTCCGTGCGCCCCTGTCATGACACTCAACTTGTGCTAATGCAACTACGTTATTTGCCATGTCCCTTGCTGGATAGGAGCAAGCGTGTACAAATTGTCTACCAGTAAAGCAGAATCCACAGTAGGTGCTAAATAAATGTTTGTTGAATGGATGACCATCGGTCACCTATTTTCATAGCTTTAGCAGAATAGAAGAATATTTGAAATTTAAAAAAAAAGTGGACAAGTTGGGGGAGTACACATTTCATGCTATTATATTTTTGCTATGTTTAAAATCAACAATTATGCCACCACATTGCATAGCAACACGATAGTGTCCTGTAAACAAAGATATCAATCATTTCACCCAAAGTTTACCATTTCCAAATAAATCCACTAGTCCTTTTCCTCTATATGAACTATATTTCTGTATTTTAGGGAATGCCAACCAAAAGAAAATTTATATTTCTCTTTATTTTCTATAAAAATTGTTCCTCCCAATGAGTACCTGTCTTTAATTTTCCACAAACAATAAGCTAACAATTAAAAGCATGATGAATGAGGAAGAGCGTCATCATATTCAACGAGGCAGTGGTTCTTAACCTGTGGGTCACGCCCATAGGAACTGTATTAAAGGGTCACATCATTAGGAAGGTTGAGAATCACTGCTATAAGGATAAAGGAAATGGCTGCAAGTCACCTGGGAACATGAGGTACTCCTTAGCTTGTGGCAACCTGATATTATGCTGACGTCCCAGGGGCAGGAGCATGTGGCTCAGCTCCAGTACTGGTGACCCCAGGAAGACGACAGACAGTGAGCTCAGGAGAAAGGCGGCACATAAACAGGCCAGGATCAGGTTCTGCACAATCTGTAAAAATCACTACAGAATACTCTTGGCTCAGACTGGCCCCACAGTACCATTACTGGGAGTATAATCCACCTTTATGGATTAGTTTCGGGGACCTGGAGACAGTGCTACAAATGGGAGTGACTTTCAAACATAGGAAAGATAGTGTATCTCCTGTAACCTTGGAGTTAGCCATGGTACTGAATGCCTAAATATGCACAAAAAATGACTCATAACTTCATTAATTATTCCACCCAGCAATTACTGAGAAATGTTATATTTCAGCTATTTACATCATAGAGAGATTTAAATATATGTCACCATATATGCAAGTCAAAGGAGAGTCACTTACTTTCCTGGGTGCCAGTGACAATAATGAGGATGCATCAGTATCCAAGTTCAAGCAAGCACAGGTGCGCCCCACATCCAACACACTGTTTTCACTGAAACAGACAGATGTCTTCATTCTCACGCTACCAGCCCGTTGCCTTTGCATCGGGAAAGTGGCCCACCTCAGGAACTTCCAATTTCTCACCTATAACTCCTTTAACCTTCTCCAATCTGGCTTCCCTTCCAACTATTGCAAAGAGTCACCCTTTCCAAGGTTTCCAATAACCTCCTGTCAGCCAAACAAAATTGCTTCTTCCCTGTGCTAAAATCACTTTATTTCTTTCTAGTCACCAGAGTCTACCATTGTGAATAACTTCCTTCTTGATTCCTCATCATCTGGAACTTCCACATAGGAGCCCATCCTCTCCAGTTATTTCTGTCTATTTTCTTTGCATGCTATTATATCTTTTCTAACCAGATTTCAGTATGTTCCACAGTTTAGCATGTGGGCCATTTCTTGTAAATAGCTGCTCTTGGAATTACCATTGCTGTCTGTCCACTCTGTCCACTGAAAATACTGCTGTAGGTCAATTGCTGCAAAATTCAATCCAAATACAAAATTCAATCCAATGAAAGTTTTGATATGATAAAAATAACTGATGATCAGTTGTTCATCCAGAGTAACAATGCTTCTGAGTAACAAAACCTCACATCTGACCACAATGCTTTGTGGGTATAGTTAAAGATGAGAGAGTTGGCGGAGTCCCTGCTATCAAGACACTTAAAATCATAGCCTGTTTGGTGCAGGAAGGGATCTCAGAGGTGATGTAGGCATTAGGACATATATCTTGGGAGCCGTGGGTTGGCTATGGGCTGGGGATGGCTTCATTGTGTCTAGTTTAGCCCGTACAATTTTGTTTTTGTTAGAACTCACATTTTTAAAAATAAGACTCAAAAGAGATCCATGTAACCTTCAACATTTGTACTTCCTTAATATGCTGAATTTTTTTTTTTTACAGACAGAGTCTCACTTTGTTGCCCTTGGTAGAGTGCCGTAGTGTCACAGCTCACAGCAACCTCCAATTCCTGGGCTTAGGTGATTCTCTTGCCTCAGCCTCCCGAGTAGCTGGGACTACAGGCCACAGTGCCCAGCTATTTTTTGTTGCAGTTTGGCCAGGGCTGGATTCAAACCCGCCACCCTCAGTATATGAGGCCAGCGCCCTACCCACTGAGCCATGGGCCCTGCCCCGATATGTTGAAAGATTTTTAAAAAGAAAGAAACTAAAGTATCCATCCCTTTGGGCGAGGAGGAAGTTGAGAGACTTCACATCAAAACTTTGATTTCTTATTTCTTTTGAAACCTCAGATCTGACAACACTGTGCTCACTTGCGTAGGTGGTAATAGTAGGTAGAGAGGGCTTGCCAGGGTCCCCTTCAGACAGGACACTTGCTTTCCACATCTCAGGTCCCAAGTGTCAGTAGTCACTCATCATGGCAGTTGTGTGGGGGTTTTGTTATTGTTGTTGCTCATTTATTTTTGGTTTATTTTTCTTAAAATTACGAGGAAAAGGAAATTTATCTTATACCCTGTGTCTATCAAATGTCAAGGCACAAAATGACCAAGAAACCAAGCAATTTTTATACCCAAACATCTTCATTTGTTGATTTAACCTGCCTATTTCTGTTTCAAATTTTATAAATCAGAAAATTAATACACACACTGATGAAAAAAATCTACATAAATTCACCTATATATCATCTGTCCCTACTTAAAGTGACGCAGCTGTCAGGCAAAGCACCCTCACCTTCACATTAGAAATGTCACCCACACCTGCACATCTCTGGAAGTGGCTTTTCCACAAAACCATTCCTGATCTCACAGTGAGACCCCTTCCCCCAATCTTTGGATCTCCTTAGCAATTAATATTTATACTTTTCACAGAAAGAAAGAGAGGGGTGCTCCTTAACCGTTCTCAAGAAGCCAAAAAACATAACGTACAAAGCTAATTACAACTGCACACGGAGATACTGCATTCACATGCAGGATTAAAGGCGTGATGGAAGGGAAGCCTTCGAAAGTGTCACCAAGATTAATTTTTAGCAAGGTTTTGAATAGAAGAAACATTGTGTGCTGGAGTTTGGAGACTATCCATAAGGTACAAAGAAAAGACAAATGTACATTCTGTTTGGCTGAAGAAAAGAAAATGGGTGGAAATGAGCCTATCAGGAAATACACATGTGAGAAGGGGGAACAGAAGTGAAGGGGCCCAGCACATCTGGGCCCCAGGGAAGCGCCTGCAGTGCACATACGCGTCTGTACACAACTCCCCTCCTGTCGAAATTCACGCATCGTGGTGTGTGGCGTGTGCGGGAAAGGGAAGAGTAGCTCATGACAGTGGCATCTAAGAATCCTGGCTGTTATATTTAACGTAAATAGGTGCAAGTGGACAGAAAAAATAAATACATATGAATAGAGGACTATAGGTAAGTATATTGTATGAGAATTATGAAAGTAAGAATTAAGGGGAAAGAAAAGATCATTTTCAGAATTTTAGCTTTTGTATAATTATCGTCCAAAGAGCAAATTCCAAGAGTAATAAATCGATTCTATGCTACCAAAAGAGAAGAGGTACCAAAATAACATGAAATGTATATCTTGAAGGGCACACAAATAGCTAATTATAAAATGTAAAGATAGACTTCTTTTAGTTTAAAACCTTAAAGAAAATGTGTGATGGAGAAGGCAAATCTTTAGTATTTTAAAGAAAACATTCCTTACACTTCTTATTAATATCACAGGGCCTGAAATTTTGTGACTAACAAATACCTAGAACCAAAATTGGACTAACTTCTAGTCTCAAATAATATCATGGTATTCCTGTGTGCTCTTTGTAAGTGGAACATGGAGGTGTTTGAAATTTGCATAAGGTCATGGGAGCCTTCAAGAAACAAGCTAATAGCCCTTACAAAGACACAAGGGAAGGATCTGTCCTCAAGTACTTCACAATTATCCTGCTGGCCACAGACCACGTTGACGATTGCTTGGTTACAAAACTTCTGGCAGGAACAATTTGTTATGAGGAGGAGTCCCTTGAGGGTCTTGGATTTTTTTTTTCTTTCTTTAGTGTTTTGTGTGTTTGTTTTTATAGATCTAAGGAAATCTGTGTGTCCCTTTAAAAGTTTTTTTCTCTACGAGACAAACTGACAAACTTTATAAATAGCTGAAGAGAGAAAATTTTTCATGAGGGAAAGGACATCTAGTATTCTGATGTTCAACGATAGACCTTCTGAGAGAGTATCCAGCCTGTGTAAGTAAAGCCAAACAGGACAGCATAAGTAGTGGAAAGAGAAGTCTTCCCCTCTGCTGCAGCTTCGGTCGCATTGATTACGCCAACCTCTTGAAATTTGGCAGCACTGCTCCCATCGGGATGGAAACCGCAAGGAAGGGAATTGAGCTAATTTTTCAGAGCTCATTGGTGCATCATCCAGTCAATGAAAAGTGATATGAAGTGTCTGCTAATAATAGTTCATGATTCTATGACACCAAATCCACGCCTTTAATTTCCTCAAGGTTAAGCAATGCAAAGTGTCAGCTAAATTGGTAGAAGAGGTAGCAATTCTATTTTTGGTTTTTAATTTTCTCTATGATGTTTAGCTCTAAATGAATAAGATATACCCTAAAATTCCACGTACAATCAGTGCCTCGGGTCAAGCAATGGTCAAACCTCAGAACCATTCTGAGTCCAGGCGCCTCACTGGGGAAAGTGAGGATGGACTGAGGAAAGGGGAGGAAGCAGAGTCCTGTTAGGCTGGAAAATGCTATGATTTCAGAACTAAATATCAAATATAATACGGATAAGAAATGTTCCATTTAAGGATGAAAACTACAATAGATTTTAATACAAGTAATACTTTTCCTCAGTTTATAAACTAGTAAAATATGCATTTCAAAACTGATAGGAACTGTGCTTTTGAATTTGCCAAGAAATATAGTCTATAACAGTGGTTCTCAACCTTCCTAAGGCTGTGACCTTTTAATACAGTTCCTATATAATACAGTTTCTAATAATAATTATTGTCAATAATACAGTATAATAATATAATATAATTATAATACAGTTCCTAATAATAATTATTAATAATAATAATTAATCAAAATAATAATTTTATGATTGGGGTCACCACAACATAAGGAACTGTATTAAAGGGTCACAGCATTAGGAAAGTTGAGAACCACTGGTCTGTAAGTTTATTTATATCATCAGATACAATTGGCAACATTATTATATGGACAATTCTCTTTTCACAACTAGGGAAACACACACCCACACATACATACACAGAGACATATTTATGTAGAAGAAATCTTGCTTGACTCCTTGATCCAAGTTTTTGTGCCAAGAATTATGTATTGATATAAAATGATCCAAATGAGGGAAACATTTAGAAGCTCTGAAAGTTTGAAAAAGGAGGGAAATGTGAGAGACAAAGAAACCCATCCTGGGACTGTCAGCTTCAGGGTAGGAAGCTCAGCACTGTGCTGTTTAAGCATTACTCTTTGTTATAGTGAGTGTTTTAAAACATAAAACAAATAAACATAAACATAAAACAAATCTTAAAATAATTTTATCTAAGTCCCTTTTCTTTCCCTTTAGGGCCCAAGCTCCAATGACCTAATATTTATTTATATGTAACACCAAGATAACAAGCGAGCACACTGGGAGGTACAGAGGTTTCCATAAATAGACAATAAAATGTCTCTTTCAACGAATGGCGAATCCTTGCACACATTTCAGAAAGCCACCTCTTTATAATGATAGTGTTGGGGCTTAGAACATAATGCGCTGAAGCATAGCTCCTTGGCATGCTGAGAACTTTCAATGGAAGGAGAATGAAAAGGAAAAACAAGGTCTCTCTGACCTTCTGTCCTCACATCGTCTTCCCCTTTCTTTCCCAGAAGCATAGAAACCAGAATTTCTCTCCATAAAGGTAGATCATAGAAACTTCTGCCCTCAAAGCAGTCCCTAAAACTAGAAAGGTCACTTTCTGCCTTTCATTTTCTTTCTTAAAGACCCTCACACCAAAGGGGCCCTGCCTCATACCCAGGAGGAAGGAACTCTACACAGAGGCCAGGAGGAATCTGAGCAGACAGGCCTTGCAGGGCCCCTGCCTCTGTCTACATCACGCCCTTTGTCCCACTGTGTTTCTACACAGCTGCCCATGTTTCATCAAACCTAAGCATAAAAATAGACAGGCTTCTCTGGGTGTTTTTTGGGTCTCTATTTCTAAAGTTTCCTATGTCCCGTCAAACTTTGATTAAATAAATCTGTTATGCTTTTCTCTTGATAACCCATGTTTTGTTAGAGGAGTGTTGACCGTGACCTTTCTATACAACAGCAAAATTATTTTCCAAGATAAATAAGACTCTTGACATTTGAAAAAAAATCCAATAAGGGTAAATAACAATAAAGATTTACCTCTCTGCTCCAGTAACCCACAGTCTGGATTTCTTCCCTGACTCTGCCATAAATACACTTTCAAAACTCAAAATTCATTATTAGAGGTTCTCTGTACAATTTTTTTAATATAGGGTTGGGGGAAATATTTCACTTCCAAGGGGATGTAAATTTTACACATTTTAAAGTTTATTTTTACTGATAAAAGGAATATTTAATGGAGAGTAGCACTTATTATGGTTAAATTGAGGCAAGGCCAGAGTTTGTGCATTACATCATCTGGCAGTTTTGAACCTCCGCAAGATAAAGCTTCTTTCGATTAATTATTTAAGTTTCTCATTAATGAGTCTCTTTATTTTTTAAAGTCCCAAACTTCAGTAAAAGTATTGAGGAAAATGTTACTCAAAGTTCAGTTGTCTAAAGATAAGAATGGAAAGTGAAAGGATATCCAACAATAGATTCAATCACCAGAAGCAGTCATCTGGTGAATTTGGCCTCAGCTGGATCATTAAAGACCCATGAAGCTGTTAAACACACTTGCAAGGGTTTTCAGTGCTCATTTTGATTTGGGTGGGGCTGAATTCTCCAAGTGACTTAATGATTAGTAGACTATTAAAGAAAAAATTTTGAAAGAGCTACATCATTTGAAGTTATTATCAACAAGAGGATAAGAAAATTTCTGATCTCTCTAATGGTCTTTATTTGAGAAATCGAGAATGGCTTAATAACATATGTTTAGTCCTTCTAGGCAGAGAACAATTCTCAAATTTTTTTAAGGAACTACTGAAATTCAGTGGTGAGCCTACAACAGAGGTAATGGCAGCGCAAAGTGTCTTCTCTGCAGAGACCTGCCTTAGAGGGCAAGTTCACATCTTCTGTACTGGAACATTTTCTGAAAATGCAGTTTTAAGGAACACAGTAGGAAAACCGTCTAGAACTCTGTCTGATCGTAAGTTGTATCACAATGTTCCCTTCCTCTTTTGAATAATAATAACAACTGTTATCTGTTAGGGCTCTCTTATTTGCCAAGTTTATTCATACTCTTTTATTTGGTCATCTCAAGAGCCTCGCTATGCTAGCAGCAGAGAGTAATATTTTAAACTATACATACTTGTTGAGTTCCTCTCCCCAGGATACTTTTTCCCTCAATCCCTTAGGTTTTTACTCCAAAAATGTCACCTTTTTCTGTGACACTATCCCTGGTGACCCTATATAAGATTACAAATTTATACCACATGTTTCACTGCTTTATTTTTAGTTTTGCTTTTCCTTCTTAGACTTTACCATTCAAATATGCATTTTATTTTTTTTAATTATTCATTCCGTTCTCCACTCTGGTTGGAAAGTTGAATTCTAAGGGCAGAGATATTTTGTCTGCATTGTTCAAGCTATACATCCAGCACCCAAGAAAAAGTGCATAACACATAATAGAAAGAAATGAATGGATAAGATTCATCACTGTACCTTTTTTTCCCTCCGAAGGTTCTATAATAGTCCCTAACATGGAGAAGTTGTCGGGAAAATTAAAGCAGTTAATACATGTGAAGCATTTGGCATAGGACTCGGCATGTAGGAAGCAGAGCGTCAACATAAACCAATATTACCATCATTTTTCAGACAAGTTAACTGAGACTTAGAGAAATTACCATATATACTCGAGTATATACGGTAAATGACTTCTCTAAATACAGCAAGTAGTGAGTGAGGTCTGATTAGAATCTGGTTTGACTTCTATTCTAGAACATTTTTTAAACAGAGATTGTTAAATGCCTAAATGTTACCTTCAGCATACCAAACTTATTACAAAACGTTTTGGAACAAAACATAGAAATAGCTACTATTCATTCCCTGTTTACCATGAACCAGACACTTTGCTTTACATAAAGATTTTTATTAATGCTCATTAAAGACCCTATGAAATTGATTCTATTATCATTCTCATGCTATTGATAAAATCTGGGGACTTAGTACTGTTCTCACCAGGTTAACTATAGGAAGTTCTGGTTCTGAGTGATCCTTGGGAGAACAAAAAAATCTTGAGCTACCAGAAAGCGCTGAAATGGCTCGCATTAAGGACCTTGCTGAAAAACTGGAATGTACGAAGGAGAACTGTTATGCTAAGGAAGTGCAGGCCATTTTGCACTCTCTTTTAGTGTATCAAAGCTTCCTTTCGTCGAGATCTAAGAGAGAAAAAATTCCCCTTTGCTCTTTGTGCTTTTGAAGGGTTTACATCACTTTTTCTTACATGCCGGTAATTCCACACAGATGTTCTGCTGTCCCAGGCCAGAAGCCATGAGCACGCTCCATGACATCACTATTTATTAATTAATGCCACACCTCCTGCCTTAAAATTATTAATATCTATAAGGAAGAGCGAAAAAGAAAAAGAGATCATATATTTTCTCTATTTCCCCAATATTTATTTATTTACTTATTTATTGGAGGCAGAGTCTCACCCTGTTGCCCTGAGTTGAGTGCTGTGGCATCATAGCTCACAGCAACCTCAAACTCTTGGGCTCAAGAGATCCTTTTGCCTCAGCCTCCCAAATAGCTGGGACTACAGGTACACGTGTTGACACTTGGCTAGTTTTTCTATTTTTAGTTTTTGATGGGGTCTCACTCTTGCTCAGACTGAACTCTAACTCCTGAGCTCAAGCAGTCCACCTGCCTTGGCCTCCCAGAGTGCTGGGATTACAGGCATGAGCCACCATACCTGGCCTCCCTAACATTTATTAATTAATGCTATACCTCCTGACTTATAATACATTTATATCTATAAAAAAGAGTAAAAAGAAAGAGAAATCATTTATTTTCTCTATCTTTTAAATGTATTGCTACATTATCCTGTCCATTTTTTTTTAACATAAATTCATTGGAACCATTTCTTGTTTGGGTAGAATTTTGATCAGAAAAATTTTATCATTAAAACTGTTTAATAGGCAAAAGTGTAAGATCTTCTTTGGCTCAGGAAATCAAAAAATATAAACAAAAAAAGAAACAAAACAACAGAAATAGGAAATGTTTTGCATACAGATTTTTAAAATGATATACATTTAAAATCATTCCTCACAGCCAGTATCAATCTAACCACATTGGCTCTGTAGCCAATCAGGGATTCTTAATTATAACACACATGCATCTTCATGCAATTAACCACATCCAAACTTTGAATTTTATCCTTATCTATATAGTTGCACAACACTTATTAGATGGTAGAGAATGACTCCCCAATCTCCACTTAGTTTAAAAATAAGTCTCGCCAATATAAATATATTCAGGCTTATTTAGACATTATTTTCATGAATTTTTATACTTACAAAAAATAATTCGACTACTTTAGACTTTAAATGAGTGATCCTACTCTTATTGCTAACAGAAAAAAATCGGCACTTTCACCCTAAAACATAATAAAGGTTCAAAACCAAATTCTGAAAGTACTAATTTTTTTAGAATACCATTATAATTTCCTCATATGCAGATAGTTTTTTAATACTCAGGATTATTGTTAATCTGTATTCATAAATCAGTAACCTTAGTTTCTTTTTAAAATTTTAAAATGAATACAAACAAAAACAATTGTGTTTACTCAGTCATCAAAAACAAGTAAAATGTTTTTTCTGGAATATTTTGTGTGTGTTTTATTTTACTTTGATTTATTTCTGTCCATATAATAAAAGGCTATCCAAGAGCAAATAACAATATTTAACTGAAAGTATTTTGCTGACTTTTACATACCTAGGGCAAACCTTAAATACAAAGCCACACTCACAGCTTTATTTACAAGGGTAGTTAGAAAACAACATGTTGTCTGTGTATCTGTTTCACACTATATGTGCAGTGACAGAGAACTGTTGAGAAGTTTTAATTAAATATTATTGAGAAATAGAAAATATTTTAATGGGATATTATAAAATAAATTAACCATTGGCAATAAATTGTAAACTAGCCTTTTAATACACAGAATCTGTACATACATATAGCTTTAAATTTAAGAATGCACATGCCCCTTTGATTGCTACCTTAAATGAAAGCATTGAAATTCTATCAGAAGTGCTCAAGAAAAAGGAAGCTGCATAGATGTTCCCCTCAATTTGTCAATTTGGGGAGGGGCCCAATATTTTAGGAGATTTGGCTTCACCTTAGATTTATGCATCAATGAAAAGTAGAAAATAGAGGATCACAGAGGATTGTAGAAGTAACACAAGAGTTTAGTACCATGGCAAGAGTCAGCAAGCAAGCTTTCAGAAGAAGCAATGAGCCAACCATTCCTTCACACCTTAAACTGAAAATGAAAAGAATGGCACCCCCACAAACCAGCCCTTCCAGAAGGACTGAAGGGCTGCATCCCTTGGCTGAAACATAGTGGAGGATAACCTGTGCAAACATCCCTGATGCTTCAAGTTCCTGTGCCTTTGAAAGATGATAGTAGCCGAAATCATGTAAGTGGTAGAATTGGCATATTCCTTAGTTTTCCTTTGGGTTGGTCTTGGCTATGGCCCTGAAAAATTATCCCACAAACGATGTTTGGCAAAAGTGCAAATCAATGTTGACCTTATTAAGTTTTTGAAATGGCAAGCTGTCAAATAGTAAAGAATGATTTCATTTATCTTCCACTCACATTATCTCCTAAGAGAATGTGATCAGCTCCTGTGATGTTGACTCTTAACACAAGGGTTTCTTAGAGATTTTGCTACTGAAATAAAACCACGCATTTGAATTGTAAGCTGCTGTTTTGATTGATCATCAATGATTAATATCTCTCAAAGTATAGCCCCTCTTTCAAGATAGACTTAATTTCAAATTTTCTCCAAGTCACAACCACCAGCATTGTAAAGTGACTTCCTGTCAAGTTGCCTGTATCATTAATTTCAGCCAATTGCCTCAGGCTCTGAACACTCATCTTGTCAGTTTGAACACACAGACTTGGAGAAGGACTGACAACTAAAGCTCTTTAAAAATCGAAAGCACTAAACGTTTCATATTGCTCTTTCCAAGGGAAATATAACTGAGAATCGTGATGAATTCCCTTTGCTTTCACACATTGTACTTTGAACTGTTCTCTTTTACATCCCATTGAGTCCACATAAGCAGGAGTGCCTGGGCAGCCCTTTGCTCTTATACCCAACACATCCAATTATTCAAAAATGAATGTTTTCAATACCAGAAAATCAGATCTGATGGGTCATTTGACACTGAAATAAAGGTGAGAACAGAAAGATTTTCAGAGCTATTGGTATGGATCCCATTGTATCACATACCATTAGTTCTGAGTGTCTAGTTAATAGGAAGCTCCATAAAAACTGCATGCCACAGCTAAAATTCAACCTTCACCAGCCAAATTTTTCTAATCCATTTTCAAATGCTTTTGAAACAACTGGCACATAAAAACTCACAAGAAAAGCTGCATGTTTATGAAAGTTGCAAACCCAAGGTTTGGATGGAACCCAAATAATATGAATTTCTAAAAGATTTATAGTTGCAGAATACTCCATGAAAGGACAGTCAGTAGACGAACCCATCATGTCTGCAAAAAATGTATTATGGTTCTAGTTTCCACAATGTTAGTTTTGCTTTTCTTTTTTTATAATAGGTCAAAGTGGAGGTTTCAGTCTTGCAGAAATCTCTCTTCAAAGAAAAAATATCAAAGACTACTCTACATGCAGCATTCTCTGGGCTTCACCGTGTTTCAATTTTTAAAGAATTTTTGCAAAGTTTCTATCATCAGCCATAATAGTCACAAAATAGAAAAGTAGCCAAAGGACAAAGACATTTCTTGAAAGCAAAATGTGTACTTGGGAAAATTAAGCGATCTAATATACTCAAGGAATATGAAATAACCTTCAAATTTAACCAAACAAAACATAAACTCTAGCCTAATAAAACATTAAACATTCTTGCAGAGAAAATCCAATAGCATCCATAAAGGTCAAAGATAAGCCACAAAGCCTCCTGAGACCCTTTAAGTGAAATGACCAACTATTTACTTACTGCAAGTGCCCACATTTTTAGAAGTGGTATGTCCCATTTCTAAGGGTGTTCTTGCTTAGAAATGAAGTGAAAGGGGTGGAAGAGAATGATAACAATTCCCCTTCACCTGCTGAAGAGAGGAGGCAGTCCGAGCTATGGAGACATGGTCCTCAGTTCTCCAGGGTGGCGTGAGGCAGGACAGTCGAGGACACCCATGTTCCTCAGCTTCAGGCGCAGCAGGGCAAGGATGATTGGAGCAGCAAGCACCCTCTCCATGCCCCCCGCCCCTGTCCTCAGTCCCTCTCCATACCCTCTCCAGTATGTGTAGATAGTCTCTGAAAACCAGAATCAAGCTTCCTTTCTACACCCCTGACCTGGATCCATTTTCCTCTTGTATAGTTTCATTCCTTTGGGTCTCGAAGGCAGTCCTTTAAAGAGTAGTCAAGACTCTTGTCACAAGAAGTGGTGGGAGGTATCACAGGATGAGCTGATGGCTTCATCAGCTTCTTAGCCCTGCACAAGCCCAAGGTTGCAGGTCAGGAAAGAATGTGAGACCTAGAAGAGCATCCCTGGAGCAGAGGAGAGACAGCAGAAGCTCTGACAGTGGAAAGGACAGGTGCCAAAAGCATCCTGACAGTTCTACATTCCACCAAAACTGTCTTCATCACTCATAGTTGCTGAACACAAACTTGGTGGGTGAAGAACCTAACAGAGTTTGTGTCTTTCAAAAAGAAAAGTGTCCACCAACAATTCTATCATCTTTATTGGGTGAGGTTTATATTCCTCTAAGTCCTCCTCAGTCTGTTTTTTTGTTTCCAATGACAGGGTAAATTTGAGAAAAAACAGAGCTATATGAGTAGAATTTTTTTCTTTTCTCTCTCTCTTTTTTTTTTTTTTTTTTTTTTGAGCCAGAATCTCATTTTGTCACCCTCGATAGAGTGCTGTAGCACCATAGCTCACAGCAACCTCAAACTCTTGGGCTCAAGCAATTCTCTTGCCTCAGCCTCCCAAGTAGCTGGGAATACAGGTGCCCGCCACAACGCCTGGCTATTTTTAGAGACAAGGTCTTGCTATGGCTCAGGCTGGTCTTGAACCTGTAAGCTCAGGCAATCCACCCACTTTGGCCTCCCGTGTAGTATTCTAACACTACTAGAATTAGTGCTAGGATTACAGGCATGAGCCACCACTCCCAGCCTCAGAATATTTTTCTGTTGAGTCTCTGAAATGCTTCTACATCTTTTTTTTGTTGTTGTTGTTGTTGTTCTGAAAAGGTGTGTGTATGTTGTTTTTCCAATACTGACCCTTAAGACCACATCCTTGTTGCCCTATTAATCATTTGCTGGTCTCCCTAAATGTACTAGATGCTGTTTGTCAAACCTTGAACAAAGACTCTCAAATTTAGGCCAAATTGTCTTCAATACTCTAGAAAATAAATGAGCAAAAATTCATATTAAGTAGTAAGATAAAGAAAATATACACACTTGAGAAGTCCAAATCTGTAAGGGTTTTACCATACTTCTAAGTTACCTTTGTGAAATGGCACCTTAGGAAAGAATCCTCAGTAGACCGTGCAGTTTGCATGGAACCCCACTTCATGTCATCTCCCAGCCCATCTATTTTTCATTCTTTATTAAGTAAAACTAAGGGCAACAAAACTATAGGTAGCAAAAAGAGAAACTAATACTTATATCTTTAATAGCCTCCTAACATAGTCAACCTATGATATTTTGGTCAACAATTGCAAATTCAGGAAGCAGAAGGTAGATGACAATGTTTGGACATATGGTCAGAGGGGCAAGGCCCTTTGAACTTTCAACTAGTTACTTTATTTTAAAGAACTGTCATTACTATTTGTTTGAGGCCTTGAGTTAAGCCTATTCTCATCTCATCTTTAAATTTTATCACAACCTCAAAAATTGGGTATTATTATAATATACCTTGTCACAGATGGGAGAAAATTAAGACATAGGAGAGATGATTTGCTAAAAGTTATATACTATTAGGTGCCAGAAACTTAACAATTTCTTTAAATCTGCTCCATAAACAATGCTGTATGATCCACATCTATAGCAAGAGTATCTTCCAAGTCCAATCAATATGACAAGACTATTGGCCCCATGTATTAAGGGCATGGTGTGACTGATACGGTGCTAAGCTTTACATAGATTTTCTCAGAAACACTTTATGATAACATTGCAAAAGATAGAGTTTGAGGAGGATAGTGCCACCAGGTGAGCTGACTGAAAAAACATTTTCTAGACCAGCAAAGCTGTGAATAAAATCACGGGCCTTGAATATACCTATTAGGATAGCTCAGGCTACACGAACCCCCCAGTATCCGTCGGAGCAAAGCACAGTGGTTTTAACAGCTGGCTCTGGAGACAGACTTCAGGTTTGAATTTTGACTCTGATGCTTAGTAGTCATGCAACCTTGAACAAGTCAATCAATTTCAGTCTGCCTTGCGGTGCTTATCTGTAGGACGGGAATATAATGAAACCATCATAAGGTTATCGTAAGTAACAGAACCTTCATATGGTTGTCATAAAGCGCTCAAGTGAGTTCATAGTAAAACTCTTAGAAAAGAACCTAGCACACGCTTAATTCTCAAAAAAAATGTTGACTATTTTTATCTCTTAGGTCCAAAAGCAGCTCAGTCCTTATTGATAACCCAAACAGCCTATGGAATCTTCAAAGATTTTCTGTTTTATTTTTCATTTCATTTGGGGATCTGCATGAAATTGCATACAACAGGGAATGCTACTTATAATTCGTGCCTGATTCAAACCCATATTCAGCTAAAACCAACTCTCTGGCTCCAGTGCTGAGCTTGTTAAAAATATGCTGTTATTTTAATTCCTTAAATTGAATCAAATTCCACATACAAGATTGGAATGAAACAGTTGCACATTCTCCTTTCCTCACTCAAAAGTTTAGTGTCTAAAACCAGGGGAAAAAAATGCTAATTTTAAGTTCCATTGAGATTGTGAGGGTGGGTACAGTAGCTCACACCTATAATCCAAGCACTTTGGGAGGCCAAGGTGGGAGGATTACTTGAGGCCAGGAGTCAAAACCAGCCTGGGAAACATAAAAAGACCCTGTCTCTACCCCCGCCCAAATAGGTAGTGATTTATAAGATCCTTAAACAAAATATTTTAAATGAAATGAGACAGGGTAGATATTTCATAAACATAAAAGCTTTCAACTTGAACCCTAACCCTTGATGAATTCAACATTTTGAGCATATGTTTGAGGGGGGAAAGTATTCAAAACCACACGAGAGCAAACATTATGACAATTTTAAAGCAGTTTAAAAATATAATGTGAAGTTACCTTTTTAAAAAAATACCCTGCTAAGGAAACGAGAATATGTTTTATATCTCACTATTTAGCAACGGTGCGTGTGCCTATGTATATACATATATAAAATGTTTACAACAAGATATTAAAAGAAGTTAACTCTGGGATATTTTCAACTATCTGTTTTATGACTTCTAAACAGCCTGTATTGTAGATAAGTAGGAAATACTACTAGAATTAGAAAAATAAGGCTATTTTCATTTTGGAGAAGAGATAAATACCAGCCCTAATACAATTTTTTGGAATCCTCATGTGTTTTGCTGTATAACAGAACTATGAAATGATACTTTTTCTTTCAAATAATCAGTGTGTGATGATTAATGTTCTGGCTACTCTGTGAACCCGTGGAAGAGTGAGATGGAAATTAGCTCAGACTAGGTAGAGACTGTAAAAGCAAAAACATTTGGAAAGCAGACTGCTATATTACCACGTTGGAGCTGTAGATTATAGACTGATCACAAACCAGAGTGCAGTTCATTGGGGGTATCAGGGCTTTTCCAAAATATGGGATTCCTATCTTATGCTAGCTAGGATCACTCTAAAATACCACTGAGATAAACAATGTCTTTCACTTATGAATTTCAACTGATGACAGGGAAACTTTAAAGTCCTAGCAACACTGTTGCTATAGCAATGCAACCTGATTAGATATTCTTAGCAACCAGCCACAACTCACACCCACAGAGTCCCTTCACTTATTCTAAGAAGAATAATGTTGACATTCCAATTTCTAAAATATACAGATCTCAGTGATAGACATCTGAGGATGAGAGGCTTGTAGGATTCTATGAAAGAACATGTTCATAAACAGTGCACCTGGGCCTTGAGTACATCATATATGTGTATTCAATAAACTCTTACAAAAGTGCATTTTGTATGGCTGGAACTTGAAGAAGGATTTTATTTGGTTCTTGGAGTAAATGTAAATAATGGCAGAATTCTTGAATCTCATATTGTAGAAGGTAACATTTTACATTCTTCTTGAAAAAATTGTATATTCTTTTGTACTGGATTAACAGAGATAGTGATGTTTGCAACCAAGAGCAACGATTTGACATTTTGATGTTAATGCTTTCATCAAAACTGGCATCTAGCTTGAAAAACCACAGGCACTGGCTGTAGCACGGGAATGGCTAATTATGAGGGTGTACAGCAGACATGTGGCCTCGACATCCCAAACGCTAAAGCCAGAGCTGATACAAGGGACTGACTAAGTTTCTGCTCTGAAAGGAAAGATCTATCACATTCTGAACAGGAAGAGCTTTGAAGACTAGATTCTGAAGTTGTCCCTGGGCAGATTTTAATCAGGAAGGTCAGATGCATGATCAGATCAATGAAGGCTCAGAAGAGATCATTACAACTCAGAAATCTGTCAACATGACCCATGGTTCCATAATTAAATAAAGAATGCTTTTCTATAAGCCCAGATCCTGATTCATTCTTTTTAGTTATGGAAAAGAAACCAATTACACTCTCCTCTCCCCTCACTGCCACTTTAGGTTACTATTAGGTTACTATAACTATTGGGTTATATATATGCGGTCTCTGTTAACAATGGTGGAGAAGAGCAGAAAGGCATTGAATTGAAAAACGATCAGGACTAAATAACGTGATTTTATCTTTGAGCAAACAAATGCCTGTTAAAGTTACAAAATTTGAGCAACAGATCTGATATTATGAAAATACTCACCCTCCACTAAGCTGCTGATTTAGCAAGCCTTTCTTGTTTTGCTCCAAATTTGATAAATTACTTTAAAACATAAAATCTATATAAGAAATCCACATAATTTTTTTGCACACCCTTTACATAACAAATGAATGTGAAAGGCAGCAGAACATGCCACCCCAAAATATGCCAGTTTGGCCCAGAGGACGATTCTGAGCTAATGGTACTTAAGAAAACAGCAAATGCAAGAAGGGTCCTCTGCTCTCCTCTTTTTCCTTCCCCAAAGCAGGAGATAAATCCCTCACATAAAAGATGTCCTCTCTATCCTAGAAGGAAAGCACCATTCTCATCACCAGAGATCTGTACACCTAATCTGTGGAAACTAACTTACGGTCCCAGCTACTTTTCCCTAGTTATCCTAGACCAAGGCTTTGTCTTTTTGTATTTTCACAATTCACTCCTCTTTGTCCAATTCTGCACGTGTGTTCAGCTCTCACTGCTTCTTGAGGCCTTTGCTTCCTTACGCGACATCCCATGTCACATAAAAAATTACAGTAAATAAATTCATATGCTTTTCTCCTGTCAACCCGTCTTACATCAATACAATTGTGGAGCGAAGAGATAAAATTTTGCCTTTCTTGCAAGTCTATCCTAAGGAAATGATCATTAACGTGCCCAAGCACATGGCTGGAAGAAGGTTTATCCCGGCTTAAACGTTTTGTTTATCCCAGTTAAATATTAACTGGCAACAGGATAAATATTGTAAAATGTGACTCTAGCATAATTAATTATGATGGTTTATACCCCGAAACACTGTTCCCCAGTCCTCCAACCTGTGATTGGGAAATCCAAAAGGTATAAAAAATCAAAAGTTTATATATAATTTAACTAAGCAGCAAAAACTTCTCTGGCCAGAACTCACTTGACAGCAAACACTCTGTGAAGTGAGGCTAGTCACGGTCATCACGTCATACAGCATGATTATTTTTTCACTACAGAAATTGATAATTGATTGCAAGGTGCTGCCACAGACACAGCTGAAAATGTTACCTAACATATGTACTTAACCACATGTTTAAAAAAGTCTGAATTCTAAAACATCATTACCACAAGAGTTTTATATAAAGAACTGTGACATTTACATACAGTGGGGGGGGAAGGGCAGGTTAAAAATGGTGTGCACCTGGCATTCTCCACCTGCCTTGTACATGGCTTAATCCTTCTCATCCTTTAGGTTTGGATGTAGGAATCTTGAGTTGGTTTCCATCTGCCGTGTGTAAAGAAGACCCCTGTGTAGGCTCTCCATCACACCAGGCTGTTCGTGTTCTTCCCAGCACCCACCACAACCACTGAGTGTCTCCTGCGTCTCGTCATCTGCATGTCCAGTAAGTGTCCTCCCCAGCTAGGATGGAAGCTCTCAGGGGGAGGAGCCTGATCTTATAGGCAGGCACGTGAGTGTGTGTACCTAATCTCTGTCTTGGTCAGGGCCGTGTTCCCAGCATCCATCATGATTCCGGCACATAGTCTGTGCTCAGGATGCACTTGTTGAATGAACAAATGGATGAATGAGTAAACAAATGAGTTTTTGTAAATGTACGTACATTAAAAGATTTTTTTAGAAATCCACTGTCAACATTTGGGTGGGAGTAGAGCTGGCTTTTTTTTCTTTTGGGCTTATCTTTATGCTCACTCTGCTCCACAGGAAAATACATTGGTTTTGTAGTGGAGGGGATAATTTTTAAGTGGATAGTACATATGTGATTCAATTGATTCACATTACACCACTTGTCTCAGAGCACTTATTATTACAAAAATATACAATCTCACTGCTATCGAAAATTTCTTCAGTTCTGATATGAGGACAATTGATGACCTAGTGCATGGTGGGGGGGAATGGGAGAGCAGAGGGAAGGGAGGCGGGAGGAAGGTGGGGGTCCTTGTGTGAGACACAGCTCTTTGGAGGCAGGACGTCATTATAAGAGGGACTTTGACTAACAAGTGCGATCAGTGTAACCTGGTTCTCTGTACACTCAATGAATCCCCAACAATAAAAAAAAAAGTTTTGTTTCTTCGCATTAGGATCATGCAGTACAGCATCCTCAAACCAGGCAAAAGAAAAGCAAAAGATAATAACCCCAGAAGTGGTTTCACATTTTCTCCCATGTTTTTGCCCTTCACCTCATGTGGGTTATTATACTATTTCCTAGTCCCGCCTAATTCCCAAACCAGGCTGCTTTATTGTACCACAAGCATAGCGCAGGCACGTGAGCGTGTGTACCTAATCTCTCCCAACAATGGGGCTTTGGAAAACACAGATTCTAACACTATCTTTGGGTTTATTTATGAAGAAAAGATAAAGATTAAAAGCACTTACCTACCTCATAAGGGTAAAAATTTTTTTTAAATATACAGATAAGCATTTCCAAAATGGATTTATCACACCACTGAGTTACTGTGAATTACTTTACAGTAATTACAATAAAATAAGCTTACAATAAAAAGCTTCAAAATACAAATCCATTCCCAAGCCACTTGTCCTCAGGATTGGTCCTACCCTGACCCAGAGATGCACCCTCTGCCCTCGGACCCAACCGCAGTTTCCAGAACGGGGTGTTCAGGTCACCTGGAGACCAGATGGTAAATGGATTTTTTTTAAAGCAGGTTTGTTACATTCACACAAAACAGTCTCAATGTGTTTTTCTTAACCTCGCCACATGTCTTTGGGTGAACTACTTCTAAATTGCGTGGTATTTGCAGACTTTTTGTATACCTTGCTGTGTATTCATTATACTTTTTTCAGATTAACAATGGGACCCATTGCTATAAATTTAGAGGTAATTCAACTAAAACAGTGTCTGGAGAATGAGAAGAGAAAACACAGAGTGAACACATAAAATTGTAAAACAATGAATATATACTTAAAACAGTTTTCTGACCATTTAGGCACCCTATCCTTTCCAGAATATATGTAAACCAAAGACAAGCATGGATGGGCCATCATTGTGAGAAATCTACTTGACACCACACCCATCTTACTTCTTACTCTAATTCCAATAGCATCCTGAAAGCAAGCAGCTCAAAACAACAAACAAAACAAAACAAACAAATGAAAAACTCAACCGAAGAGTGTTCTTTATCGGCATGTTTAGAATTAGAAATCTTTGGTTCAGGAAGGTGGAAGAAACCCTTTCCAGGAGCCTTCCACGTACACATTTGGGGGCAGGAGTGTTGCATTGTCCTTTAAAACATGCTGGTTAGGACAAATTGGATTCTTTTTCTGAGACCCCATAAGTGAAGCAGCTGAAGATCAGCAGCTGCAGGGTCTGTTGTTTTTTCCCCCCTTTAATCCTCCCCCCCCCCCTTGGCTTTGTTAGCGCTGGTCACTGAGCCTTTTTCCCTAATGAACAGTCTGAGTCTGGGAGGCAGCTGGACTGGACCGCTCCTATTCACCTCCTAGATATGAAATACACAATCACAGAGCCACATTTGCCTATATCCAGCAAGAATTGTGCTTGCTGGAAGTAATGAATTGCCTGGGGTATTAAATAATAAAACATCCTCCTAATGATACAAAATGGAAAATGACCGATTTTCCTGTGTTCTCTGAATAGTATTTGGATACATTTATGTTTTAGCTTTCTACACAAGAATCATCTCATTTTTTAAAAAAATTCACATTAAGACACCAAATGCCAAAGGCTTTTCTCAGGATCACAAATTTGCACCAAACATGAATGCAACTGAAGTCATTAATTCTATATTAGTTTCATGTTAGTGAATTTCAAAAGTTTAACCTATAAGTGCCTTATAATCAAAGGTCACAAATATTCCTTCTATTGTGAGAATAAAATTTCCTGTCTACAGAGTCTAGTCTGAACTAAAAGTAAAATAACATTTCTACTGGTATATAAGAATTAAGTCTAGGGGTATGCTTGCAAAAGAAAAAAGATGGTGAATGTAAGGTTTTTCTCTAACTACAAAGGCAAGACCTTTGTACAATAAACTCCATTGACTGCCTTTAAAAACCAAAAAGTGTAGCATACAAGATATTATACAGTGTTTACAGTCCTACCCCATCAAGAAATCCTGAAATTATAATCTGAGTTTATTTCTATTAAAAAGTTAGTACTAAAGGAAAAAATAAGAAAATTTAATTTAGGAAAAAAAATTGGAAACAATAAGTGAATGGAGTAGGTATTCTATTTTCAGGTTAAAACTACTATAAAATAAAAGAATGAAAACTTCACAGGATGATGGTTCCAAGGAGGAGAATGTATGCATCTTGAAACTGGACTATTTCAGAGATGATCTGAAATACTGAGTTCTCTAGTTGGGAGCTGCACGGTATTCAGAAACCACTCTGCAATCTCTCTATGCTGCATTTATAACACAGTTCTGTTTCACATTTAGTTTGCAATCCACTCCAATACTAGTTTTAATTTTAGTTATTCCCTTGTTTGTGTAACACGGCCTGATTCACTGTTATCTTGTTTGCTTCTGTTTTTAAACCTCAATGCTGCACTTCAAGGTGCAAATTCCCTTACCACCAATAAATTCTGTCTGTATATTCTCTGTTTAGCAATGGAGTCTTTAATTAAATGTGGTGTGATTCTTTTTTTATCCCATAATGCTTTTTTTTTTTTTTACTTTTATTTATTTTAAATTTCAAATTAATATGAAGGTACAAATGATGAGCTTACAAAATTTGCATTGTTAGGTAAGGTCCCTATTGTAGTTGTGTTCTGCACCCAGGAGGTGTGCCATACACCCTTACATTGTGCCCATTAGGTGGAAACACACCCTCCTCCTCCCCTTCCTCTCCCCTCCTTCTTTCCCCTAACTTGAATTGAATTGAGTTTTTCTCTTGTGCGGGCGTGTGTTAGATCATGTACTGGCTTCATATCAGCATTGGGTACATCGGATATTTGGTTTTCCATGCTTGTGATACTTTACTAAGAAGAATGTGTTTCAACATCATCCAGATTCATACAAAGATGTAACATCTCCATCTTTTTTTAATGACTATTTCTCGCATCAAAGTCTTTTAAGAGCTCTTTCTCTTCTTGGACTAATGGTTTTATTCTGATATGAAGAGAATAAATCACGCCCAATGCTCTTAGAACACAGTACTTTGGAAATCCTATAATGAAACCATTGATTATACACAGTTCCTCAGTGTAGTTGTCAAGTAAGGGTAAATCTTTAGGCATTCTAAAGCCAGAAGCAGTCTTAGGTAGCTGCTTCTGAAGCTCAGCATAGCACATGGTTACATGTGGGAAACCTCCATTCTGAAAAGCTTAAATCTTACTCTTTGACTCAGAAGACAAGATGAAAGTCAAAATATTTATAATAAATGCTGTACAAAATATTCAAATCAGGTAACTCCATGTATTACATATTTTTCCATTTTTCTTACAAGTTAAAGTAAGTGAATAACATTCGATCAATGTATGTATCCTAATAGAAATAATTGATTTTTTAAAAACATATAGGTGTTTTGGAATAAAGTAATCAATGGCATAGTGGTAATTTAAGATCACTTACTTTCTCAGTCTAAATAAAATGAGAGTTTCCCAGTTTCAAAACAGGAAAAAAGTAAACATTTCTCTTATTGTAAATTTTCTACTAATTGTTAGCAATTTTTGAAGTATGAAATTTTCTAGGGAAATGTATTAGTCAGTTTCATAGTAGATTCATGACAAAAGTCTAATAATACGTTTGAAACAAAATGTAGGGAAACACATTGTCCCGGCAGGGAGGTGGAGAGAGAAAAAAAGAAAAGATAACATTAGACTAAAAGATGCTGAAGATTTTTTTAAAACATGTTTTATTTTTTACTTAAATTTTTTCTAAATTTTAAAATAAGAAGTACATTAATACAGTCCAAAATACATCTGTGAAGTAAATTGCCGTCTGCAAAATTGCTAGAGCTAAGGGTATGTTTATGTGTAACTTTGATAGAATCTGCCAAATTGACCTCTATGAAAATTTACCTCCTACCAACAATCTATCAGAAAACATTTTCTTACAAATTACTACTAAAATGTTTTCTAGTAATATTTGTTAATGTGAGCGATCAGAAACGATATCTCAATGTGTTTAAACTTGTTCTACTCTTATGAACAAAGTCACACGTTGAAGAGGCACTTACATTTCCTCTTTGTTCACTGTCTCCTTTCTTTTACCTATTTTTGTTGGTGTGTTGTTCTTTCACTTATTGAATGTGGGAGCTTTTTATATATTAGATAGATTAGCCCTATGTCTGTGATACAAGTTGCAAACATTTCTCCTTGATTTGTTGAGTATTTCTTGAATCTATTTATGTTGATCTTTGCATGCAGAAATTTTGATTTATATGTAGGTGACTTTATCAATCTTTTTCCTTATGGCTTATAGTTTTTATGTCTTAGAAAGCTTTTCCCTATTCTAAGATTATAAAAAAGATTCTCCTATGGCTTACTGAAGTACAGTCGTCAGTCACATAATGACATTTCGGTAAACAATAGATGACATACACAATGGTGGCCCAATGAGATTATAATGGACCTGAAAATTTTCTATTGCCTGGTGATACTGTATATGTCACCATATCATAGCACAATGCACTACTCACATATTTGTGGTGATATTGGCACATGTTATAAACAAACCTGGGCTGCCAGTCATATAAAAGTGCCGCATGTACAATGATGCACAGTATATAATATTCAGTAATAAACGACTATGTTGCTGGCTTATGTATTTGCCATACTATACTTTTTATCATTATTTTAGAGCATCCTCCTACTATTTATAAAGAAAAAGTTAACTGTATAGTAGCCCCGGGCAGGACCTTCAAGAAGTATCCAGAAAAAGGCATTTTGTCACAGGAGAGGACAGTTCTGTGATGTTGTGGCCCCTGAAGAGCTTCTGGTGAAAAGATGTGGGTGTGGAAGACAGTGATATTGAAGACCCTGACTCAGTGCAAGCCTAGACGTGCGTGGTATTGTCTCTTAGTTTTAACAAAAACATTTAAAATCAAAGTAATAAAAAATTAAAATTTTCAAAATAGAAAAAATCTAATAGAATAAGATAAAAAGAAAGAAAATAAGTCTGTGCAAGTCTACAATGAATTTATGTTTTAAGCTGTGTTCTTACAAAAAAAGTTCAAAGTTTAAAAAAATTTAAAAGTTTATAAAAGCTACAGTAAGCTAACATTAACTTATAATAATTGAAGGTTATATGCAGAAATTGTTTTACAATTTAGTGCAACCTAAGTATATAGTGTTTATAAAGTGTTCAGCAGCAAACAGTAATGTCCTGGGCTGTCACATTCACTCAATACTCACTCACGGACTCACTCAGAGTAATGTCCCAACCTAGAAGCTCCATTCATGGTAAGTACTCTATACAGGTGTCCTGTTTTTTGTTTTGTTTTGTTTTTCTTTTTCTTTTTCCAGTTTTTGGTAAGGGCCGGGTTTGAACCTGCCACCTCTGGTATATGGGGCTGGTGCTCTACTCCTTGAGCCACAGGCGCCTCTCTGTCCTGTTATTTTTAATTGTGCTTTTTCTATGTTTACTTTTATTTTTGGAAACAGAGTCTTACTTTGTCACCCTTGATCTTGGGTTCAAGTGATCCTCTTGCCTCAGCAGCCAAAGTACTTGGGACCACAGGTGCCCACCACTATGCCCAGGTATGTTTTTAGAGACAGGGTCTCACTCTTGCTCAGGCTGGTCTTGAACTCCGGAGCTCAAGCAATCCACCTGCCTCCGCCTCCCAGAGTGCTGGGATTATAGGCATTAATATGAAGGCACAAATAATTAGCAGCCAGCCCTGTTCTATGTTTAAATATATTTAGATACACAAATCCTTACAGCTGCATTACAACTACCTAGAGTATTCAGTACAGTAGCTTGGTGATTTCATCAAAAGCTGTGTGTACAAAACCAGTTTCCCTTGTTTACCCAAGACTTCATCTACTACATTTAATTTTTCTCAGTGTTTCATGATTTTTTCATTTCATTTCAATTCCCTGTAAAACTCATGACACATTTACCAGATTATCTTTCTTTGTAAACACATTGCTCAGTGCAGTACAATGGGAAAACAGTGGACAGTGAATTAAGAACCCTAACCCTAGATTTTACTCCCAAAGGGGATCAGGATATGCCACTCCAAAAGATGGCCCTTTGGGACAACAGATCACTTTGAGCTGAAGGAAGTTCTCCTAGTGTAAGAGATGCAGGAAGAGTTCTCTGCCCTTTCCTATACGCCTAAAGCAGGACGTCCTTTCCCTTTGTGAAGGTATCTTTTCCTTTACCAGAAAGAGGAGAGTAACTCTTATCACCAGAGACAGACAGTTGGCACCAACACGAGTCTGCACAAACAAACCTTACTAACGTAACCTTCATCTTCAATTCGTTTCACTCATATATTTTATAGTTGCTTTCTCATATGTTATCATACCTCAAACCCAAACAAACCCCTGCTTTCTTTATTAAAATGATATATAAACCCCTGAGTCTGTTTCTTCAGGTTTCACTTCTTTTTTGTGAACTCCCATGCACATGAAATAAAATGTGTGTTCCCTTTCTTGTGTTAATCTGTCCTGTGCCAGTTAAATTTGCAGGCTCCTAGCCACTGCACCTAAGAGAGAAGGGTGGGAAAAGCTTCTTCCTTCCTGCCTCTCCTCAATGGTCACAAATGTATTATATGTTACTGAACAAGTCCCTTTATCCCTCTGGACCTCAAGTCATCTCTAAGATCCTCCATATATCACATTCTCAAATTAATTTTCTTACGATGCTTGCCCCCCAAAAGTAAGAGTGAATTCCAGGGGTTTCAAAGAAAAAATAAAATTAAAATCCATGGCCAAAATCCTTTAAGAGGATGGAAGGATGGTTTCTTAATCTATCTTTAGGAATCTCCTACTGAGTTTGTATTCCAAAATTTTAGGTGTTTTTTGATGAACCAAAACAGCTTATAAAAGCACTAAATATTTCAAAAGTACACACAAACTTCACGAGTATTGCCACTTTTCCTCCTCTGTCAGATGACAGACAGAATGGTAAGTTATCTCATAGCTGTGTCATCTTCAGTGAGTCCCTTTCCAATCCAATTTTTCTACCACTCGCATACTTCCCAGTTCTTATTTATCTGGGGCTAGAAAGAGGTTGGTGGATTACTTGTAAATATGCTACCATTTTAAAAGAGAAAAACAAAAATATGAAGTTACCTGATGATTTTATTATCTATTTTAGGTTCCATAAAATAATTAAAGTGCTTTATTTATTTTTGTTTATAAACAAACAAAATCACATTATGTCAGATAAGGTCCAACATAGGATCAGAATTAATAGGCTCCCAGATCTCCATTCTGTTAATGTGAAAGGACCTCGTGCTAGACTTATCTATTCTGCAGGGTAAGGGCAAGACTCAATAAGATGACATTTATAAAATTACTTGGTAAACTATAAGGTGATACATAAAGTGATTCTTTTAAAACTGCCTTCCTTATTATTATTTAATTTTTTTTTAATTTTGGTAAAATATTTTCAGTCCCAGAGATCTCTTAGCATCTGTCTGTATTCCAGAGGAAAATAGGAAAAAAGTGATGCATGATGGGAAATTATTTGAATACTTAAAAAGGCAGAAAGTACATTTTGTGTAATATATGTGTTGCCATTATCTATATGTGTATATGTATAAAAAAAATATGAAACAGGATGACTCTTGCTAAATTTACAGTTATTTTTCCCAACTAATCTTATTTTGATTTGTAATTAAAGTACCTAAGAAAGGGAGCATGTTCAGAATTTCTCCAAATTGATTTAGCAGAGTGTTTGTTTTCTGCAAGATGATCATTGTGTGTTTTTGAATTTTTTTTTAGAAAACCTGCTGAGATCAAACATGTTTAGGAAATGCTGTGTACCATATGCTTATCTTAGGGATTCAAAATTGACAATGACACGTGAAAGGTTCCCAGAAATTCTGTAGTACAGGAATCTGTGCACAGGAATTAAATAAAATCTGGTCAGTTTTATTTAATACACTGTTTCTGGAATTTATTTAACCATGATGCTCTTTTCTTTTTTTAAACCAACCACCTATTAATATCTTGTGAAACTTTAATGTTCTGCATAACACAATTTGAAAAAGCTGATCATTGAGTAAGTTTCAAATAGGCAACACCCTTTATAACGTAAACCATCCAGCATCAACTCTAAACTAGGCTCATGGAGCATTTTTTCCCCCATTCATTAGTATTTCTACCTAAAAGTCATAGAAAATGCTGGCAAAAGCATGTGATAAATGCAACTCTGTGGCTGAGGTTGAATAAATAGGCAGAGGACACTTCGGGCAAATGGTACAAAGTATGACAGTCATTAAAGAACATCACTCATTTTGGGCACAAAGTCACTTCTGAATTGTACCCCAAGGGCCCAGTGGGTGAGGGGAAAATAGCACCTGCAAAAGGCAATCAAAATTGACTTCTGCTGGAAAGACTCAGTTTGCCCATGGCAAAAACAGCCAAATGTACCTTGAAAATAGCAATTATTTATTACCACTGAATTATCTAAGATTTATGAAAACTTCAGTATGTCAGACTCTGCATAATAATTACCACTAACGGACTTTTTCTAATTCTAGTAGCTTTTGAGAATAACACATGAAGGTTGAAGAGCATCACATTTGGGACCACCTGCTTAAAAGACAGTCTTGCACAGGTTACAATTCCCCACATGGTTATGTGATGAGATACAGTGGTCAGTGACACCAGAATTTTGTGAAAACTGACTCCACAATTAGAAAATAATACCTAAAAATCCTATAATGTATACATAAATCAAAATATAATGTTGTATACCACATACAATCTTTTCTTCTCAACTAAAAAAACTAAGTAATTAAATAAATTCATGACTGAAAATATGGCCAAGATATTTGTGTGAACTTATACTGTGAGAAAAAGATCAGCCATCCCAATAAAAGCCAGGAATAGGCCAGGTGTGGTGGCTCACGCCTGTAGTCCCAGCGCTGTGGGAGGCTGAGGCAGGTGAATTGCCTGAGCTCAGAGGTTTGAGACCAGTATGAGCAGCAGTGAGCCAGAGTAAGACCTCGTCTCTACTAACATCAAAAACAGCCAGACATTGTGGTGGGCGTCGGTAATTGCAGCTACTGCAGAGGCAATGGGACAGAGGATAGGAGAGGAAGAAAATTTTTAAAAAAGAAGAAAGAAAATGAACAAAAAAAAAAGAGTACTTCAAACGAAGAAGAATGAATAAGCAAGCTGAAATTAAAAACAAAAAAACAAAAACAAAAACAAAAAAGGCCAGGAATAGAGATGAAATTATAGCAGCAAAGATATAGTTGGTTTGAACTAGATAAATATCTGGTTCTTAAGCCACCCAGTGTATGGTGTTTTGTTAAGGCAGTCTCATGGAGCCTACCAATACATTACTCATGGTGATACCTTGAGCTTTTGCATCCTGAATGCAGCCGATGACTGTTACAGGGCTTTATATGTCATTCGCTTGATGAAGATCTCCAACACAAGGTTCTTGCAGGATTTCAAAAAAGAAAAATCAGAATGAATTCAGTTGCTATTTAAGAACATCCAAATTGGAGGTCTGTTAAGCTTTTAAGTGGTCTTCCTGATTTTTTATCTTTGCCAAAATCTTGAGAGAGGTTTTTAGAGGTCATATTTGATTTAGGTGTTAAACGTGAATCACAGATAAGAACTTCAGAGTAAAATAGCTCATTACACCCAAAGCCAATAGCCGGCAGTGTTTGTTTTGAGTTCCTTTTCATTAACATGCATTTTTAAAACTGGATTTCCAGAACTTCTGTTTATGAAAGCATAGCCAAGCAACTGGCTTTGACCTTGAAATTTACCTAGGAGTGCTAAATCTCCCGTATAATCCAAGATAGAAAAGCATTTAGGAAGGAAGCTGACTCAATTCTCCCATCAATAGGACATGTGTGAAGTGTGTGCATCTTTAATAATCAAAATTTAAATCTGTCTTTTAATTTTCCATTGCTTTGTTTTTCTTAAAGTCATAATATTTAACGTAGGATTCCACCTATAAAGAAATGTTAGGAATGACAGAAAGGGAATTTAGAATACACATGATGAAAACAATGAAGGAAATGATGGAAACAATGAAGGAAACTGCTAATAAAGTGGAAAATAACCAAAAGGAAATCCAAAAAC
>CAUYPK010170604.1:0-12144 GCA_963574355.1 Loris lydekkerianus
AGCAGGGGAAGAAGGTAGGGTGAAAAACAATGTAGGCCCGTCCACAGGGGATTTTCTAGAATTTCTTTTCTTCTCTTTTCTAGATCTTCTTGGAGTGTTTTGACTTGTTTTGCACGATCTCAGATCTGTTGGCATAAAAAAGCACAGACTTTTTTTTTTTTTTTTGCTAAGCAGCCTTCATCAGCATTTGTGTGTGTAGTCAAGACAACTTTTATTCTTCCAATGTGCACCAGAAAAGAAAAAAGAAAAATACCTGCAAGTGCTTTTTTTTTCTTATTACTTCTCTGCTTTGTCCATGGTGCAGAGGCAGAGTGGTTGAAAGCCTAGGGTCTGTGTTTAAATTCTGCTTCTGCCACTCACCCTCTGGATCAGATCTTAGGCAGAGTTCTGAACCCTGCTGAGCCTTACTTAGAAAGTAACACATTTTAAGAGCTCATTAAATATGGATATTTATTATTGATGAATACATAATTTTTTAAATTTGGAAAAGAAAATATTGGAAGTTGTAATCATACAAAAAGGTAGGTTATTATTCCCATTTAGGTTTATGCTTATATTTTCATTAGCAAGGAAAAGACAGAAACACACACAACCCAGGAAAAACGAGAGCAAATCATATAAGTAAATGCTAAAGTGTGGGCCAAAAACACAGAAAGACATAGGAAGTACAGAGAAGATGGAATATGAGGCAATTGTAGGGAGGGATACATTTCAGAGGAGGCAGGACAGGCTGTGGACAGACTGGGGGCAGGATCAGAGAATGTGAAATTCTGGTTAGTTCCTCATGGCCAGATATGGACAGTGTCACAAAGCTGCATCTGTGGCTGCTAGAGACTCACAGCCTGGAAAACAGGAACATCAATAATGAGGTCCTTCCAAAATATTTGGTGACTTCAGAGATAGAGATTATCACATAATCAGTAACTATTTATTTAGCACCTACTACATGCAGGCATTACAGTGAAATCTAGAAACTACTGTCCTCAAAGAGGTCACAGCATAGTGTAGGAGAGGAATAATTCAAAAAGCCATTTCTATGCTACTTTATCTGGCAGCATAATAAATGCTAAGATGGGGGGAGAAACGAGCTTAGATGAGATGGGAGAGCAGAGAAGGGCAGAGGATGGCACAGGGAAGGCTTTGTGGGAAGGGCATATCTAACTAAACCAGTGCTTCTCAACCCTCCTGATGTCGCGGGACCCTTTAATACAGTTCCTCACGTTGTGGTGACCCCCAACCATAAAATTATTTTTGTTGCTACTTTATATCTATGATTTTGCTACTGTTGTGAATATCTGATATGCCAGAGACCCCCAAAGGGGTCACGACCCACAGGTTGAGAACCACTGAACTAAGCTGAGATGAAGCTACCCTGGGAGGAGTTAGTAGGTGAGAGTTCTAGCTGTGGGAACACCCTAAGCACAGAGTGCTCTGACAGCACATAGAAGAAGACATAACTGACAGACAACAGGCTGTAGGGTGCAGAGAGGTGAATCAAGGCCTGGTTAGAGTGCTCAGAACTGCAGACAACAGGAAGTCGGTGCTCAGCCCTACTATGAAACTAATTTATAGCTTTCATATGAAAGCTATAACCCAATTATAAACTAAGAATATGGGTAAAGGGGAAAGGGAGGGGAGGGGAGGGGGGAGGCTGGATGGAGGGAGGGTAATTGGTGGGAGCACACCCACGGTGCATCTTACTAGGTTACATGTGAAACCTACTAAATGTAGAATATAAATGTCTTAACACAATAACTAAAAAAATCCCAGGCAGGCTATGTTAACCAATGTGATGAAAATATGTCAATTGGTCTATAAAACCAGTGTATGGGGCCCCATAATTGCATTAATGTACACAGCTATGATTTAATAATAAATAAATTAAAAAATTAAATGTGCAATAAGCAATGACATGCTGAGTTCTCTGAGCAGGACCATGTGTTTCTTCTCAGAGGAAGTGTGGATAAGTGGTGAAGTCAGCACCTGGGGAGGAGGTGACCCGGACATTAGAGGCTGTGTTCACCTGGGACCGTCCTCCCAGAGTGACATCCTCAGATGCCAGGGACGTCTGGACTGGAAGTTTATCATAGATCATTCTAAGCTCTGCAGAACCATGTGATGCTTCTATAAACAATGTGTCTCAGGCATGATGATGGAATACCACCGAGAATGACGAGAAGGAATGCCTCTCGAAGCAAATCAAAACACAGTGAGACTCAGTTGAGATCCTCACAGAAGGTTTCTTCAGTGGGATGGTGCCAGCCAAGTCACAGCAGAGCCTGAAACAGGATGGGAGAAATTTTTAGTTGCCACCATAGTGGGACAACCATGTGATTTTACTATTCCAAAGCAGAGTGTGTTTGGAGCAATCACTTATAATCTTTTTGACCCAAGTTTCACATCTGTAAAGTAAGGATAATAAATTCTATTTCTCAGGTCAGGGATAAAACGAGATTATCACTATGAAAGAAACAAATTACTATCCAACTGTAAGTTAACTAGTAGTATTAGACAGGGAATAGAGTGTAATCATTAATGCTTAAACTCTGGGGTCCAAGTTTGGGTTCAAATCCCAGGTCTTCTTATTACTAGCTGTGTGACTTTAGCCAAGTTGTTTAACTTCTCTGTGTCTCCATCTTTATATATAAAATGAGGGTGCTAATACTAGCTACTTCATAGAGGTTTTATGAGGCCTAGATGATTAATTCATGTACAATGATAAAATATTGCAAGCATACAGTAGACTCTCAATAAATATCAGCCATTATTACTATTATTAATGGAAGCAGTTGCAGTAACAACTTCAGTAATAGTATTTCTTGGCTCTATAACCCTAATTTTCATAAGATTTACATGTGGTTAGACAATAACACTAATGCAATTAAGATTGACTTAGCATTTTGAAGTATTTTTTTACATGTTTTGGGCTTTTCAAATTCAGTAGCAAGCAACATTATTTGCAGCATTATTCTCAGATTAAATATGAGGAAACAGAGACTTGGAGAAGTCACATGAATTTCTTATGATCACACAACCAGTAAAGGCTTTTCAGGGAGTTTCCTGATACTAAATTCAGTGTTCTTTCTGATAAGCTATCTCTCTGTGCTGGTACAGCATGCTTTAAAACTTTGAGACATCTCACCAGAAGTTTTCTTTCGGCTGAGCTAAAGCCAGCCTGTATGATATTAATGAGTCTTGCTGGTATTTTAGAAAGCTTTTGTCTTCTCCAGCATTGTCTTCCAGCTCTCTTCTCCATGAAGAAATTTTCAATTAACTGTTAGCTTGTGTTGTAAACATTTGTTCTTAAATGTGCTCATTCATTCTTGTAGGTGATTAAGGATGATGGGTATATAAATATACAAGTACATAAATGACAAGTCAAACCATGTACATATGGTAATTTAATTTTGAGATGAGTACCATGTTTACGCACTGCTATCAGGCTGCATATTTTTGATGAATGTGTAATTTCTTACCCACCATTTTATCACTGCCAGTATTTAAGTAAATATCCTAAGTGCAGTACTACAGAAAACCATCTATGCCATCCAGATAATTTGCAGCTGGGAAAGATAAGCAGTGGGTTCCTTTCTAGAGTCTAAACAAATTGCTTCTCCTTACTTCATGAATGCTGCACAGTTAGCAGGTGACAGTGATTTGGAATGGGCCACTGGGTGAAGTAACATTGGTATTAGACAGGAGTGTGAGATTTAAGATAAAGTTCAACCATTTGACTAAAAATTGCCAGAAATAATTTTTTAATTATTACAGATTTTAGAATCTTAGAGTTATGTAAATATTGAGAAGAGATACTAAATCTAGCTGGATAAAAGCAGAGGAAGGGCATTCTAGAAAGGAGGAACTGGGTGTAAAAGTAGGGTGGTTCTTACTGGAGAAGCCTGGTGTTGCTGAAGACTAAGTGGCAGTGATACGACAGAGGTGGGCAGAGGCCAGGTTGCACAGTATTGCACATGCCATGCTGAGGGTGGTGAACTTTATTCTGAGGTCATGGGGAGGCATTAGGCAGTAGATGGCTTGGCCAAGTTTAAGTTTAGGTAAATGGTACTAGTGGAAATGTGGGAAGCAGTTGGAGGGTGGTGTCTCATGTCCACAGCAGGCTGAAACTCCCAAAGTTCTTTGCTCTTTATACACTGTGTAATCTAAAACAGTTTCATCCTTCCACAGCAAGAAGGCACAGAGAGTGATTGAAGGAAGTCAGGAACATTCTAGCCTGACCATTAGCAGAGGCAAAATGCTGTTCTGTTTGATGGGGCTTAGTGATGAGTGATGGAAACCCTTCAGATATGATGTAAAACCAGAACTGAGACTATAGATGGCCAGATACTCTGATAGGAGATTTTAGCACCCTTGGGGTGTTGGCTACATAGAGCTGAGCTGTTGTACAGCTGTGGGTTTTGCAAACCTGAGCTTATGAGTTCCTTTCCTAGAGCTATCTCCTCCCAACACCTCTCACTGCAACTTTGCCCCTCTGTGAAGTTCTAGGGTCTCAGGGTTTGAAGTAAAACTGAAACCTCCAGAAGAACCACAAGAGACCTCTCTGCTATCCTTTCCTCACCATACTTCACCTGTCAAAGTCTAACCTCTTCTGTTACTGCATTCACAGATGCTGGATGGCACCAATTCTGATGTTGTAGCAGAACAGTACTAGCCTTGGAGTCCAGGCTCTTGGTTTGTATTCTTGTTCTATAGCTTTCTGACCATTGAAAGTGGATCTGTAAATCCACTTAATGCTCAGCTTTCCCATCTGCAAACCTGAAAGCTAACTAGCTGATGTCTGAGGGTGCTTTGGGCTCTCTGACATTCTGTGACTGCAAGAATGTCCTGTCTGGATGCTGAGAAGGGATAAAATTAAAAAATTCCCAATCCCACCCAGTGCATCCTTTCTAGAATGCCCTTCCTTTGCTTTTATCCAGCTAGATTTAGTATCTCTTCTCAATATTTACATAACTCTAAAATTCTATTATCTGTAATAATTCGAATATAAATGTCTTAACACAATAACTAAGAAAATGTTAACCAGTTTCATGAAAGTATTTCAAGTTGTATATAAAACCAGCACATTGTACCCCATAATTACATTAATGTACACAGCTATGATTTAATTATATATATATACATATATGTATATATATATATAATTTTTAGTCAATTGGTTGAACTTTATCTGAAATTTTTAGTCAAATGGTTGAACTTTATCTGAAATCTCACACTCCCATCTAATACCAATGCTACCTCACCCAGTTACTTCAACCTATGATATTGATACCCACTCGGTGTTGCAGGCAAGTGCCTAGTGACATGGGAAATTCCTCAGCTCTACTGCCAAGAAGAGAATTCACAAGAAGTAAATGATGACTTTGTTTATGTAAAATAGTTATATATGCAGAAAAAACACACAGAGAGTATATTCACGGTCATCTCTGGCCATGAAATTTTCTTTTTTATGTTTATTTTTATTTTCTGATTTTTTCAAAGATGGTATATTATTGTCACATGAATAAAACAAATTCTAGTTATAACAATAAAAGCAACTCTTCTCTAGAGCATCCTGGATCCATTGATCATTCTTATGAGGAATCAATGAATACTTTGCAGGTGATGTGACATTTAATGTGAAATACGACAGCTAAATACGAGTAGCTAAGTTGCAGAACTTCTTTCCCCCTTCCATTCTCCTCCCTTTGCTTCTTCCATCTCTCTGCCCTACCCCAGGGTCCTTTGCTTCTTTCTAAAAATCATTATCTATTTGTCCTCACTGTACACTCTATGGCCATTCCCAAATGAATGCTCAGATTTTTAAATCTCTACCTTATTCTTACCCTGCCTAACAATGAAGTTATTTAATTTGCCACTGTATGTTTCCAGGTAGCCACTCCACTCTCCTTTGTAATTGTCCAGATGGTTTAACTCATCATTGTTCCCTAAATGGTACGTTTCTATCCTCAGGTATAATTATTTTTCTTTTTGCTCAGAAAATGTCAAAGTTTGGTTAGTTATTTAACCAAAAGGTATTTGTTTAGCCTCTGATATAGGTGAATTCTCAGATCTAGGAATTGGGAATTGACAAAGGGATAGGACACTTGTCCTTGTGGTAGAAAAAGAGATAAAGATAAGAGCCAAAGTAATTTTAGTCTATTCCTGGGATACAAATATCTGATCTGGAAGGTACTTGAAAGATCAATTATTCTCCATTTTTAGATACTGAAAATAAGTCCCACATTTTTAGGTCAGGTTCCAATTTTTTATACCAATAATTTTTATCCCAAGGGATTTTAAGTTTTAGAAAGATTATGTATCCACTTAAAAATACTATTATTCTATTACTAAGCAATTTCAATGTTTTTCAGTGTTAATTGGATATGCCAATTGGGGCTACTAATCACCACGAGATGGAATTGTTACATTCAATTGATTTTATTCCATCAAAATTGGAAAAGGTTGACATTTTGCTGAGCCTGTGTGCTACTAGGAAGGTAAACTTTTTTTTTTTTTTTTTTTACCACTGAAATTTCCACAAATCTTTGTAGACCTCCTGGGGATTCAAAGAGCATTGTTTAGGAAAATTTGCTAAGATACAGAATAACACCATCAATATCAAGAACAGAGTGGTGAGCCTTGTAGTCTATCCACAGCTCTTCACATTTCATTCATTCAACAGCCATGGAGTGAGCCCCAGCTGTGCTTTGGCCACTCTTCTATGTACAAAGAACTCCAGATGCTCCCAGCACAGAAGGGAATAGTGTGGGCAAATCATTCAAAGTCATTAAATCAGGTGAAAAGATAAACAGCAGAGGGATGGAGGAGGGAGCAAGGGATCTAATTTTGAAATAATTTATACAGCATAATCTTTCACAATTGGAACTTTATTTCATAAGCAATTAGATGTCATTTGTGGATCCTGAATTAGAGAAATGGCATGATAACCTTATGTTCTTCAAGTCAGTAATGTATGTTGCTTCTCGACCTTTGGCTACGATCAAGGGCAAAGGCATTAGTGTGGAATGTATGTTAGATGAGGGAAAGAGATCAGAAATAAGAAGATCAAATCAGAGGCCAGAACAAATTTTGTTTTGTGGTAGAAAAAGAGATAAAGATAAGATTTGAGGCCTGAGCAAAGACACAGGAAGGCCAAAACAATGGAAAGAGAGGAGTTAATGGGAAGAAAGAATGGATGTGAGAAATATTTAGTATATTATATAGATCTAGAGGAGCAGGAAAGAAGAGTTATAAATTCCAAATGTCCAATCAGTCAGGTTAGCAGTTGCTCCCGGCCTCCTATTGAGGTCATCACATGCCGTGTTCCAAGTGACCCTTTCCAAGTGGGTCTCAGCTTAGCAACCAGAGATACACTCCTAACTCCTAATGGGTCAGACTTTCATTCTTGGAAATCTTATTTTGATACAGAGACTGTCCATGCACTGATAAGTTTCAGACACTAACATTTAAGCCAGAGAGACTTAGGGCCAAAGGCCATGTTGATGCATGAACAAGCAAGAAGATAATCTCTAGGGTGGAGGATAGAGAAAATTCATACAGAAAAGAAAGAGTGAAAGGCCTTGTTATCCAGAGAGGAAGCAAGGGAGGGGGATGGGAAAAGAGGAGAGGAGAGAGAGACAGCGATTTCAGTGAACAATCATAATCTGAATTCATAATCTGATCTGAATTGCAAGAAAACAATGGGACTGAGTAGTGCTCTGTGGCGTACATGGGCCATGTTTTATTAATCCCATCATGTATTGATGGGCACTTGGGTTGTTTCCACATCATTGCAATTGTGAATTGTGCTGTTATAAACATTTTGGTGCAGATGTCTTTTTTACAAAATGTCTTTTTTTCCTTCAGGTAAATACCTACCTGACCTGGAGAAGATGTTGAATAGTTAGTTGTATGCCTCTTTAGAATAATTTCAGGAGACAGAAGAGAACCTGGAAAAGAAGACCCTAGGAATATCGCATCCCTACTATCATGAGACCAAATAAGGCACAAAAACATTATGACACTTCAGTGCTCCAGAAGTGTGACAAATCAAAATATTTGCCTACATTTAAGAAAGGAAGACTTCCGCAAAAACAGTTGGGTCATTACAGCCATTATACTTACACATCTGTTTAGCCACCAGAAAATTGCACTGCCACATTTTGGGGTATGAGAGTTTTCTCAGGAATGGTAGTTGTGAAGGGGTAACAAAAGTCCTCACTGAAAATAACCGTAAGCACGTATGTGCTGGTCATCGTGCCAGGTGGGTACAAAGTGATAGCAATTGGGAAGATAATTTGTACATAGGGAAGCTTTCCTCCAGGGTAACACATGGCTAATCGTTCAGCATTTGAATTCCTTCCAATTTCCACTACTGGAGGAAATACTTTGAAGAACATCCTTGCACATAAAGGTTTGTTTGTGTCTCTGTCAATTAACATAAATAAAATTTGGGGATCAAAAGACATGCCTGTAAGATATATGTTGATTTTTCCTTTTTGAAATTTTAACTTAAAAAAAAGTCATGAGCTCTGGAGTTAGATTACCTATGACTTAATGTGAACTCCAGGTTCCTAGCATGTGACCTCAAGCAAGTTACGTTAGTGTTCTGTGCCCCCCCCCCTTTCATGCTATTTAATGTGAGGATATTAATGTACCTTCCTTTGGAGGCTATTGTGAAGATTAGATACATTAATTTCTGTAACTAACAACAGTGCCCAACACATGGTGAATATTTAATAAGTGCAAGAAATCATGAATTTTTATTGTTGATAATACAATGAAAAGTTTTCTTATGTTTTTTTTCCCTAGAGCATTTTTTTTCTTGTCGTTTAATGTTTTCCTTTAGGTCCGTATCCCATACCCTAAAATTAATCCTCCACTCTCACCATTTCCATCTATCACATTTAGAAAATTTTCTTTAGAAATAATTCCCAGGTCACAGGATATGAGCCATTCTTTTTGCTCTTGATATAAAAACATAGTTTTTTAAATATTCTTTAAGTTATCCAATCGCTAGTCACAATGTATTTTGACATAGAGGTTAGTTAGGACATAGTTTTCCAGTGTCAAAATGAATTCTGAAAGAACACTGAGATCATTACAGTATTTCCAAATTCACTTTTCAAGGGAATATTGCAGTTTGAACAAGCATTTTCTCCCAGCCTTTCCCTCTGGAGGCCCACTGAGATAGATGAAAGAGGAAAAGTGAATTTTTTTTATTAAGTGGAAGACGCATCCGCCAGAAGCAATTACACATCATTGAAGAAAGCATCCTCTAAAATTTGGGGTTTTACAGAACATAATCCTATCACATAAAATATTCTCTTAAACAAAGCCAGGCTTGCAAGATAAGGTTCCTTTAGAATTCAGACATATTCAGTGTGCTAGCAAAAGAAATAAATCTTTTTCAGAATCCTTTGTGCTTCCCTGTCCATATCTATAACTGACAGAATACCCATGGCTCACAGAAAGGAATAAAGGACTGGAAATTGAGACACTTGGATTTTTAGACTTGCTCTGCTACTAATTACTTGGGTCACCTTGTGTAAGTAGTTACAAGGTAAGTTCTCTGAACTTCAGTTTTGTATCTACAGAAATAAGGCATGATGTCTAAGTCCCTTGTGGTCCACATATTCTACCATGTTTTCCCTGATTTTGTGGTTTCCCTCTGGACTTTTCTAAGAGTTAGGAATGCAATAGGCAGTCATTAAATATAAGATCAAAATCCCCATTAGCATTTTGAAAGAAAGGGTGAAAATTGATGTGCTAATGCTTTCTTCTTTAATACACAACCCATATTTATATGGTATCTATTAGGTATCTGGCACAGTTATATGGTGGGGACACATGGTAGGCAAAATAGAAGCAGTCTCTGTTTTTTTGAGATTTAGAAGGAGATCAGATAATTAAGCAAAGCAGGTGAGGACAATTAGGTTTGATAGGTGCAGTGGCCTCAGGGTTAGCCATGTGTGAGGTGCTATAATTTTAAAGTTGGACCAACCATGAGATATTAATTGCACTAATATGTCAGCTCCTGTAGACAATCTTCCCCAGCCCCTTCCAACATCCTTAGCCCAGGCTGGGTGAGGTGTTCCCCCTCTGGGGCTCCTGTGGCACCTAGTGTTTTCATCCACCTGATCCAATAATACATCACCTCGAAAATGTCTGTACAACCGTCTCTGCCACATTAGATGCATGATCCTCAAGGAAAAGGGCCATGTTAAGTACACTTTTGTGCCTCCACCAATCACCCCTGTTTTAAGATACCACATAGTTCTTGATGCCTTGCTGGGGTCCTGAAAATGTTTGACAACTAGCCGTAAGAAGTGATCCATGTGCAGTTTCAGAAGAGTATGTACAGGTGGCCCAGGAATCCAGGGTCATCTCTATCCAATTAAATATTGTCTTACATGAACAACGTCTAAATAATTATTTGATTACTTTCATTCTCATGTAGAGTTATCTTTTACTGCCCAAATATTTTCTCCTTTGCAAAGCCATCCAAGAGCATTGAGCCTTAAAGAGATCATGTTGACAATGTTTTCTGACCTCTCTGCAAGAAGGTAAGTATAAAGGGGGATGGGGGAAGAGAATAACTTTATATTCCTCTGGGCTTTTTCTTTTCAATATTGAGATCTTATGAGCAGGTGGCCCCTAACTCCTATTTCAGGGAACATGCTTCTAATAAACTCAGCAGAAAGTAAAAACAGACAAAAGTGCTCGAATACAACTCTAAGGCATTCCTTGGTGTCAACATGCCAAGGGCCCGAAGTCACACCAGCAGCATCCTGACCAAGTTCTGGAGTGCTCCTGCCAGGCAGCCTCTTTTCCAACTTGACTCAAGAGAGAGGCTTTCTGAATGTGCAGCTGGCTTGGCCACTGGGAATCTTAAGGTTGGTATCAACCAATACTTTGATTCCTCCATGGTCTGTCCCCAACCCCTCAGTCCACCTGTTATTCCCTTGGTTTCCCCTTTGCTTTCGCCAAGTGGAGGCTTTCTGTTCTCTGACAGCCCAGCTATCTTCTGCCTCCTTGTCTTTGCACAGACTGAACTCAGAAACCAAAACTTCCACCCTCGCTTCCCAAACCATTTTGGCATATTCAAATCTTTCTTCTTTTTTCAAGATTAGGTTACACAGGGAAGTGCTCCAAAATATCTTTTCTGATTGCTGCAGCTAAATATGGTTTCTCCTCCTCTGAGCTTTATATGAAACCATCAACTTAAACTTAGTTCCTGCCTGGTGTTTTGGAAGTTCACTGGTGTTTGGGAGTTCATGGGCTGGTCTTATCTCCTGTGCTAGCTGCAAGTCCAGCAAGGAATAACTCATTGCTATATTCCCACGTCCAGTGCACAGAGGATGCTCAGGGTATTTGAGGACTGCAGCATGAATTGGAGCTTCATACCTCCTCTTGCATTTCTCATTTTTCTGGTGCTTTAAAGAAGTAAGGGAGAACTGAGAAGCCTGAGGACTATAATTTCTCTCAGTTGTTATTTTTTGTTTTGTCTGGTCTAACCCAAGGTGGGTTGATGGAAAACATTTACCCCCATGGGAATGGTGTGGGCAAAGCCATAGAGTTGTAAGCATGCTTTGACTCTTGCATAAACTGTAGAGTGACTTGAATTCAGGTCCACAGTGAAGAAACATAACTGGAGAGGTAGAAAGAACCTCAGACAGTAGCTATACTTTTGTGCCATATAAGAAGGCTTGGACTTTATTCCAGGGCCAGTAAGGAAGCCACCCAGAGATGGCAAGCCGAGAAGCAAAAGTTGTGCTTCAGAAAGATAACCCTGGATGCTTTGTGCCAAGGGGCAGACCAGCTAATAGAAGTTTCTTAGGATTCCTTGACTGTATAATTTCTTTTGATTTGCCCTGGGGTAGGAGGAGAAATAATAAATTTAGATACAATATAAACACGCTTTTTTAACAATTTAAAAAACAATCTGTGAGAACCACATTAGTTAACTGTACACAAAAGCCTTCAAAACACCAGGGCAGCCCACATAACAAAATCCCAAAACCAGAAATGTTGGCGTGGATGTGGAGGAAAGAGCACACTTCTACACTGCTGGTGGGAATGCCCACTAATACGTCCCTTCTGGAAGGATGTTTGGAGAATACTTAGAGACCTAAAAATAGACCTGCC
>CAUYPK010170608.1:0-28671 GCA_963574355.1 Loris lydekkerianus
CATGAAGACTATCACCCACATATACCACAATAATATGAGGAAAGGACAAACCAAGGGTAAGGGCGGGGGGAGATTTACATGGAGGGAGGGTGATGGTTTGGGCCACATCTATGGTGCATATTTTTATCTATAATAAAAAAAAAAAAAGACAAACAAACAAAAAAAAAAAAAAAAAAAAACAACTATGAACAAATTCCTATGCACACTGCACGTATCTTATTTTGAAGTAAAAAAACAAAATGGGTACAAATACAATCACAAAGCCTCATGTGGCCCGCAGACAGCAGTTGGAGGACCCCTGAATTCTAGTGTCTCCATTGTTATAGAAAAAGAAGATAGACCATGAGGATTTTTACTGATGATATTTTCTTAAGTGAAGTTCTTAAATCATCAAAAATAAAAAATAAGTCCCACTTATCATAGTATATTTATTAAAACAGAAAAAAATTTTTTTTAATTGCACCTAATTTGACTCCTGTCAAAATTAAAATTGGTTTTGGGTCACATTTGATGGCTTATTTTCCTTAGTATTTCAGTATGATTCAAAGTACGTAAACATACCTGTGGAATCATTAATGTCAGCAATGAGGTGCAGATACCACGTCATGGAGATCAAAGAAGAAAACTTAAAATGTCCTCCCTCAAGTTGTTTTTTTTTTTTTTTAAGAATCTTGACTTCAAGACTGTTTCATTTAATTATAGAAGATAGGAATTGCAGTTTTCTAAGTTTTTTCTATGATCTGGTATGTGTGCCATACTTTAAAACTAATAAAGTACAACTTAACTAGAAAAATATTTACATAGCATTTCTTTCTCATTCCTATTTACTACCAATTATTATCCATTGACATTATAGCAGTATAATCCAGTTGTTCCTCTTTATCCAGTAGAGATTGTTTCCAGGACCCCCCATGGTTACCGAAGTCCATAGACATTCAAGTCCCTTATATAAAATGCCATAGGATTTTAATATAAACTATGCACGTCTTCCCATGTACTTTAAATCATCTCTAGATTATTCATAATACCTCATACAATGTAAGTGCTATATAAATTTTATACTGTATGGCTCAAAGCATAATGACAAGAAAAACAGTATGTATATGTTTAATATAGATAAAACAACACTATTCCCCCCTTAAATATTTGGATCTGTGCTTGGTTGAATTTGTGATGCAGAACCTGTGGATATGAAGGGCCAAATGTTTTAACTTGTATCCCTGACATGAAATATAATATAAGAGGAAGAGGTATATTCTAACATATAATTTGTTTTACAACTTCTACCCTTTTCAGTAATTAATAGAAACATTTCCACTATAAATTTATAGTGCATCAAGGCAGACACCCAAGTTTAATAATAATTTTTATCATTTTTTAATTTGGATTGCCATCTTATGTTTGTAATGTTAAGAAAAAATGAATAATTTTCCATTAATATTTTATGTTTAAAACTTTTCATATTTTGACTTTTAGCTTTCACTATTTAGACAACTAATCCCTTTTAAAATCTCTTTCCCAATTTTCATTCAAGGCAGTAATGTCCATTTAATATAAAGATCTTATCAGTTGACTAACGTGCAGAGAGAAACCATAAAATTGGGAAATAGGACAAAGGTAATTGTCAGAACCATTGGAACTAAATTAGAAATCAATAATAATAATACAATAATAAATTCCAAAATTCTTAGAAGTTAAATAAAATACTTCAAATATTTGTGAAAAATGAAATATGAGAATTTTTAAAAATGTGAACTGAATTATAACAAAAATACAACATAAAAGAATTTTGAGACATGGTTAAAGGAGTGCCTAGAGGGAAAAACATTTTTAAATGACATTTGAAATGTCATTCAGGAAAGAAATGAAAATAATAAATCTCTTACCAAAATAGGAATACAGAAATAGAAGGAAAACACTTTAATCCAATTAAAGATATTTATGGAGGGGATAAAATTATACTCTCTTCTGAATGGTCTACCTAAGACCAGAGAGAAAACAAAAATAATGGTCTCATTACCTATCCTTAACAGCATACTGGAAATCCTAGCCTGGGAAATACGGCAAGCAAAATAAATAAAATATATAAAGATTATAATGCAAAGAGTAAATCTGTTTAAATTATCAGACAACATAATTGTGCATATAAAACACTAAGAAATCTATGTGAAAGATTCTAGGCTGATAAATCAAAATTTTGTTAGCTCACAGAATATAAAGTCAATATATAAAAATTAATGATTTTTTATATGCTAGTGATGAATGATTAGAAAAAGAAATTAACCAATCCCATTATGAATTACATTAAAAATGATAAACTTAAAAATAAACTTAAGCAAAATGTATAAGATCTGTATACAGAAAACAACAAAACATCATACAGTAAAATCACAGGAGACCTCAAAAGATAGTTTGGCCCTTAAAACTAATCTGCGTTACACATTTATTTTGTAGATCATTTACAGTCTGACACTGGTCACTTTTTGATTGTAAGAGCTATCAGTAATGAGCATAGTATAGCAAATGGATCTTGTATCTTCCCTACAACCCACATGAACCTAATATGGTAAGCACTAGAACAACCTCCTAAAATGGTAAAAGAAAACACTTCCTAAAATGGTAAAAGAAAACACTTCCAATTCTACCACCACAACCCACATGAACCTAATATGGTAAGCACTAGAACAACCTCCTAAAATGGTAAAAGAAAACACTTCCAATTCTACCACCTACCAAAATGGTCACTTTTTGATTGTAAGAGCTATCAGTAATGAGCTGATAGTATAGCAAATGGATCTTGTATCTTCCCTACAACCCACATGAACCTAATATGGTAAGCACTAGAACAACCTCCTAAAATGGTAAAAGAAAACACTTCCAATTCTACCACCTTCAATTATTCCTGGTTGACATACTTTATTTAGTAATGTAAGTAGATCACAGACTGCATGTGTTTCCAGAAAAGGATCATCCCCTCTGAGCTACTTGCTGTGTTAGAATAAAGACAAAAGGGATAGAAGCTTGTATCTGCTTTTTTTTTTTTAATTAGTGATTCCACCTTGGTATTTCTTATGAATGATACATCTTTCAATGTCAGGCCGCCTAGTTGATTTCATGTTCTGGGTGGCATTCTAGAAAAAAGAGAGCATAGGGTACTCAAACTTAATTCTGGGTTAGCCAACTAGTTCTTTTATTGATTGTTACAGTCCTGGGGAATATGAATAATGACCTCTTGGTTGAGAGGGCTATTCACCGGATCCTTCTACAGAGGGAGCTTTGTGGACCCAAGTTCAGAACTTAATGTGAGCTTTATAAAAATGTCTTTCTCCTTGAATTAAAGCCTTTTGGATGAAAATTCTGGTTGTAGTTAAGAGGAAAATTAGAGAAAATATTACATTATAAATGTTTAAGTAGAATACACAAATTTCTGTGAGAAGAGGAAGAATGACAACCCAGATACCTATAAAAGAGAAACTGACGTAATGAATTTAGCCTAGTGTGGTGGCTTTCTCCTGTAATCCCAGACATCTGGGAGGCTGAAGAGGGTGGACTGCTACTGCTGCAAGCTCAGTATTTCAACATCAGCCTGAACAAGAACGAGACCCCATCTCTACTAAAACTAGAAAAATTAGCAGGGAGTTTATGGCGGGCATTTGTAGTCCCAGCTACTTGGGAGGCTGAGGCAAGAGAATTGCTCAAGCCCAAGAGTTAGAGGTTGCTGTGAGCTGTGATGCCACTGCACTCTACTCAGGGCAAAAAGAGTAAGACTATGTTTAAAAAAAAAAAAAATTACTTTAGTCATTCAGAATCTTCCTGAAGCCATCCTCATAAAAATGGTAGCATCATGTAGCTTTCCAAACTGTTACAAGTTCAAATTGAATTGACACTTGGATTTGTCATATTAACAGAAAGCTCTGTCTAAAATCTGATCACAATTTCCCTTAAAATTACAAAGGAGTCTTGGAAACAACAGTAATGTTCCATGGTCCTATATTTTTCTCACAGGATACCCATCCCATAATTTTGAATATCTACCTTCCCTGCACTCTGAATCTTGTTTGAAGCAGGTGAATACCACCTTTTTGGCGCTATGGAAAAACAGAACAGATTGGACTGACTCCAAAAATTATGGTCAATTATTTAAACTGAACTGGGAGTTTTAAGACTTAGCAGTCAGCCAGAAGGCTATGTTAGAGGCAGTCAACTCATGCCCTCCAACTGATGTTAGTCCCACTTGTGGTGGGATTTAGCCCTTATCAATATTTTTCTGAACCCCTGGCATTAAGGGTCTTACATAGAATTTAGGCATAAACTTGCTTCCCTTCTGAAAACACAGTAATTGCCCCTTAGGAAAAGTCATAAAATAGCTTCAAGTATTTAAGGTAACATAACCAGTAGCTGACGTAGCCCTCAGATGACTATGGAGCTCACTCCAAATTGAGATCGTCTTTGGTTACTTTGGATGGTGTTGGGGCAAGGGAGCTTTTCAGAGCTAGCAGACTCCTTATTCATGCATATCGTTTGAAAGTTTTTCCTACAGTGAGAGTCATATAATTAGAAACCATGGTATAAATGTGTCTCTGATTTTCGTTGAAGTGATTAATGATATTATCATAGTCATGGAATCCACTTAGATGAGATTTAACCTATTGACCATGGTTGTTTCAGATAATAGAAATTGCTCCATCTTCCCCCTTCTAGGCCAAGGCAGAATCTGTGAGATTGTTAACACACCTTGCCATACCAAGATTAGTGTCTCAAGTCAAATTGAAAGGTCCATACAAAAATTTCTGTACAATGCCACTTGGCTTTCTAAGGTAGAGAGACAATAAATAAAGTTGTAGGGGATTTGGGGGGGGGGGCAGGATTATATTACAGAACAATAGGTTGGCCTCATTCTGTTTGTTACTTGTGGTCTGTTTGATTATAGTCTTAAATAAAAATAATATTTTAGTAACAACTTTGGTCCAGTCTTCATCTGTCTTGGAAAGTTTTTCAGAAGACAAAATGGTATAGAAATAAAGACTAAGTATTGTTGGTAGAAAATTCTCCACTTCTCTCATTTTTTGAAATATTTTGTGAGCAGAGGCACTGAGAGCTTTTATTGTTTTTAAGGACATATGTACAGTGAATAACCTTGGAAGATATAGATAGTATCTTCTTCTAGAGCAGAGAGCAGGTTGGCTTACTGTCTAGTACAATAAAAATAATATCTCAGGTGCAAACGCTTGTTAGGTTTGTGAGTAAATCCCTAACCTTGGGGTCTTTTAGCTGTGACACAAATATATTATATGCACAGCATTCACCTGAGCCTCTCCTTTATGTGATCCTCATCTCCAAGAGATATGAGATTTGAGGGTCAAGAACTGATGTAGATGTGAAGCTCATGCTATCCTGCTTTAAATTTTTTTTATTTTAATTGGTATGAAATTATTTAACGTATTTATGGGCTACAGAGTGATATTTTGATTCATGTAGACAATGTATTACGATCAGACTAGGGTAATTAGGACATCTATCACCTCTAACCTTTATCATTGTTCTTGGAATTTTAAAAAGCCTTTTCTTTTAACTATTTGAATATATACAACAAATTGTTAACTATAATCATCCTACAGTGCTGTAGAACACTAGAATTTAGTCCTCCCATTTAATTGTAATTTTGTATCCATTAACCAATCCTTCCCTCTCTGTCCCTCCCACTACTCTCGGCAGCCTCTAGAGACTTCTAGTCTATTCTCTGCTTCTAGAAGAGCAACTTTTGTAGCTTCCAAATGTGAATGTGAACATCCAATGTTTATCTTTCTGTTTTTGGTTTATTTCAATTTAAACTCCAGTCTCATCCATGTTGCCACAAATAACAGAATTCTGTTCTTGTTTCTGAATAGCGTTACATTGTGTACGTACGTCATTTTTTTCTTTGTCCATTCATCTATTGATGAAACACTGAGGTTGCTCCCATGCTTTGGTTGTTCTGAATAATGCTACAATAAACACAAGCATGTAGATATCCCTTCCACATACTGATTTCCTTTCTTTTCGAGTAGTGAGATTGCTGAATTATATGGTAGTTCTATTTTTTAGTTTTCTGAGGACCTTCCATACTGTTTTCCATAGTGGCAGTACTAATTTACATTCCTGCCAAGAGTGTATTAGAGTTTTTTTTCTTTTCTCCACATCCTCACCAGTATTTATTCTTTTTAATCTTTTGGATAATAGCCATTCTAACTGAGCTGAACTGACTCTCATTGTGCTTTTGATTTGCACTTCCCCAATGATGAGTGATGTTGAACATTTTTTCATATGTCTTCTTTTGACAAATGTCAATTCATATCAACTGCCCATTTTTAATCGAATTATTTCTTTCAGCTGAGTTGTTTCAGTTCCTTGTACATACAGATATTAAATCCTTGTTGGATTCATAGTTTGGATTCATAGTAAATCCTTTGGATTCATAGTTTGACGGTGTTTGGGGGATATTGTCTAAAAGGTCTTCTCCCAGACCCTGAAGAATTTCACCTATATTTTCTTTTAGAAGTTTAATAACTTTAAGTCTTATGTCTATGTTTTTATTTCATTTTTAGTTGATATTTGTATATAGTGAGAGAGAGATAGAGGTATAGTCTTCTACACATGAATATTCATTTTTCCCAATACTACTTATTGAAGAGACTGTCCTTTCCCCAATGTCTGTTCTTATTGGTTGAAAGCAAGTTGACTGCATATAAGGGGATTTATTTTTGAATCCCTTATCATGTTCACTGGTCAATGTGTCTGTTTTGTATCTCTCTGGTTTCTATGCCAGCACCATACTGTTTGGTTTCTAAAGCTTTAACTTTGCTTTATTTGTTTTCTGCTTAGGATTGCTTTGGTTATATGGGGTCTTTGTGGTTTCACTCAAATTTTAGTCTTTTTTACTATTTCTGTGACAACTGGTGCTACAAATTTGATGGGGATTTTGTTGAACCTGTGGACTGATTTTGATAGCATGGTCATTTCAATAATATTAATTCTTCCAATCTGTGAAGATAGAATGTTTTTCCTATTTTTTGTATCATCTTCAATTTTTTTCCATCAGTGTTTTGTAGTTTTCATTGTGCAGATCTTTCACCTCTTTGGTGAAATTTATGCCTATGTATTTTATTTTTTATGGGTATACAGGCAGTCCCCGAGTTACAAAGATCTGTACAAATCACACTTATCAATGGAGGCTAATACAGGTAATAGGTAAATGTACTTGTTCCAACTCACATACAAATTCAACTTCAGGACAAGCATACAGAACCTATCTTGTTTATAACTCAGAGAATTCCTGTATTGTAAATTAGATTGTTTCTTTATTACTTTTTCATCTATTTTGTTATTGTTGTATAGAAACATTATTGATTTTGTATGTTTATTTTGTATCATGCAACTTTACTAAATTTATTTATCAGTTCTAAGTTTTTGGTGGAGTCTTTAGGTTCTTTTACATATAATATTATGTCATCTGTAAACAAGGATAATTTGACTCCCAATTTGGATGTCCTTTTTTTCTTATTCTTACCTAATAACTCTGCCTACAATTTCTAGTACTATTGTTGCTGGAATTTCTTCTTCAATAGGTCCTTGATCTCGGGGAATTGAAGAATGAATCCACAGATTACAGATCAGTGGTAAAACAGGATTTATTTTATAGAAAGAATACAGAAAAAGCACCAAAGGTTCTGGTAGAAGGAAAAACTCATGTCGGAAAAAATCTCTCCTCTCTGCCTGGGTTATTTTTCTAGGGGTATATATAGTCATGTGGATCTTTTATAGTTACATTTGGCCAGAACTTGGTAGCAAATGAATGGATAGTTCTTCCTCTAGGATAAGGTGAATGAGTGCATCAGTGAATGGATACAGTCCCTTCCATGAGGGGCAAGGTGAATGGATACAGTCTATTCATGAGATTGCCCAGGTCTTGGAAAGGAAGGGTCGCAGTTCAGCCCTGAAGAGCCCTGTGTCACTCTTGGGCCTGTGAAATGCTCACAGGGAAGTAGTGCAGCCAGAGGAGGGCTCTCCAGGTCCAAGGGTGGTTCTGGGGTTGGCACTGGCAGCAGCGTGGGCTGTGCCGTGGTCTCCCTCAACTAACTAGGGACCTGCCAGCTTCTACAGCACTCACCCTCTCTGCCTCACTTGGTTCTCCAGCTCTGCTTTCCCTCTTTAGCTGCACCAAAACTCCAAGGGCAGAGATGCAGAAGTCACTGCAGATCCTCCAGGGCTGACCAAGCCTGGTGTGCACCTGTTCTGTATCATTATGTTGAATAAGAGTGGAGAAAGTGGGTGCTTTTGCCTTGTTCCAGTTCTTAGGAAATAAATATTTTAACTTTTCCCTGTTCATTATGAAGTTAACTGTGGGTTTGTCATATATGGTCTTGATTGTGTTAAGGTGTATATCTTTTATACCTAATTTGTTGTGAGTGTTTATCATGAAGGAATGTTGAATTTATTTAAAAAAAAAACAAACAAACTTTGTTTTGCTTCTGCAGAGATTATCATCTAATTTTTGTCTTTCATTTGGTTGGTATGACATATCACTTTTGCTGATTTACATATGTTGAACCACCTTTGTCCCCCTTGGCTACATATGACTTGATTATGGTGTGTAGTACTCTTGCTACACTGTTTAATTTGTTTTCTTAGTGTTTTGTTGACAATTTTTTCATTTATGTTCATCAGGGATATTGGCCTGAAGTTTTCTCCTTGTTTGGCTTTGGTATCAGGTCAATTAATGGTGGGATTGTAGAATGAATTTGTAAGAATTCCCTTTCCTTTAACTCTTTGGAATAGTTAAAGAAGAATTCATGTTAGTTCTTTAGTTCTAGTTTGGTAGAATTGATCATTAAAGGCCTCCAGTCCTGGGCTTTTCTTTGTTGAGAGTTATTGTTTCAATATTATTACACCCTTATGAGTTGTTGAAGTCATGTATTTCTTCCTGATTCAGTCTTGGTAGGTTGTATGTGTCCAGAAACATGCTCACTTCCTCTAGGTTTTTGAACTTGGTGTTGTATAGTTGTTCATAATAGTCTCCAATCACCTTTTGTGTTTCTGTGGCATCAGTAGTAATGCCTCCTTTTCTGTTTCCAATTTAATTTATTTGGGTCTTCTTCCTTTTTGTCTTACCCTAGGTAATGTTTTACAATTTTTACCTTCTTTAAAAAACAACTTTTGTTTCATTGATCTTTTGTATGTTTTTAGTGTCAATGTAATATATGTCTGCTCTAATCTTTATTATTTCTTTCCTTCTAACATTGGGTTTGATTTGTCCTTTCCTAGTTCCTTGAGGTGTATCACTACATTGTTCATTTGAAATCTTGCTTTTTTTTTTTTTTTAATGCAGGAATTTATTGCTATAAATTTCCTTTTTAGTACTACTTTTGCTGAGTCACACAGGTTTTGGTAAACTCTCTTTCTTCATTTGTTTCAAGAAAATTTTTTAAATTTTCATCTTTATTAATTTGTTAATCCATTAACATTTAGGAGCATGTTTTTAATTCACATGTATTTATACAGTTTACAAAGTTCCTCTTGTTATTGATTGCTAGTTTTATTCTATTATAGTCAGAAAAAATATTCAATGTGATTTTTATTATAAGAATTTTGCTGAGACTTGTTTCTGGCCAACATATGGTCTATCCTGAAGAAGACCATATGTTTCATATGTTAATGAGAAAAATGTGTATTATGAAGCAGTTGGGTGAAATGTTCTGTAAATGTCTTAGTTCCATTTGGTCTGTAGCACAGTTTAAGTCTGATATTTCTATACTGGCTTTTTGTCTGGATGATCCGTCCAATACTGAGGGTGGGATGTTGGTCTTCACCCATTATTGTGTTGTGATCTATGTATGTTTTAATCAAATAGTATTTGCTTTGTATATTTGGGTATGCCAGTGGCAGGTGCATACATATTCACAATTGTTATATTTGATCTTTTTTTTCTAACCCATTCTATCAACCTCTGGCTTCTGATTAAAGATTTTAATCTGCTTACATTTAAAGTAATTACTGATAATAAGGGACTTATGGCTGTCATTTTCCTATTTGCTCTTTGTTTCTTATATACCTTACCGCTTTTATGTCTCTCTCTCTCTCTCTTTTTTTTTTTTTTTTTTTGCATTGTCTTTTTGTGTTTACTTAATTGGTTTTTCATAGTGGTTTTAATTTCCTTCTGTGATATTCTGTGAAAATAAGTATTTTCTTTGTAGTTACCATGAGTATAACATTTAATATCCTGAAGTTATAACATACTAATTTGAATCTAAAGCAGTTTAACATGAAAACATATATCTTCTACTTTATAGCTTTTCCTTACCCCTTTCACTTATTGATGTCAAAATATTATATTTTCATACATTGTATGTTCAAAAAAAAAAAAAAAAAAAACTTACCACACTTTAGATCATTGGTCTTTCTTAAATTTTGTAGAAAATAAAATGTGGAATTTAACCTAAGTTAAAGTAACACTAGCTTTTAGACTTTTTTTATAAAAGATATTGGACTCTTAAATCATATAGAAAAAAATTGAGTTATACAACATTGTTAAAATAATATTAGTTTTTATAATTGCCTACATATTTACCTTTACTGAAAACTATTTCTTAACAAACCTTTGAATTCCTAAATAGTGTTAATTTATTTCAACTGGTAGGACTATCTTTAGCATTGCTCAGAGGCTCTTTTACTTTTCATAAATAATTTTTTTTCTGTTCTTCAAACTTGGTAAGTTAATTTGCCCTATCTTCAGGTTCACTGGTTCTTTTACCTGTTTATATCTGCCTTTGAATCCCTCCAGTAATATTTCCATTGCAACAATTACTTTTTCAGCCCTAGAATTTCTCATTTTAGGTTCTCTATTTTTGTATTTCTATTTCTATTTTTCCTCATACATCATTTTCTTTACTTTCTCCACATCATCCTTTAGATCTTTGAACATCTTAAAGACATTTGTTTTAGTATCTTTATCTTGTAGCTCTGATATCTGCTCTTTTTTCAGGACATTTTCTGTTGGGTTGGTTTTTTTTCTTTAAACTGGTCATACTTTTACATTTTTTGCATGCTTTGTGATGTTTTTGTTATTGTTTAAAATTGGACATTGTAACCAGGCATGGTGGCTCATACCTGTGATCCTAGTGCTACCACAATTTCTTCTTCAATAGGTCCTTGGTATCGGGGATTCTAAGAATAACTCCATGGACCACAGTTCAGTGGTATGACAGGATTTATTTTACAGAAAAGAATACAAAAAAGCACTAGTGCTCCCGGCAGAGGGAATGACATAAGTCAGAAAAATCTCCTCTCTGCCTGGATTCTTTGGGGGTGTATATAGTCACATGGATCCTTTGTGGTTATATTTGGTTAGGACTTGGTAACAAATGAGGGAATACGGTCCCTTCCTCTGGGGCAAGATGAATGAGCACGTTAGTGAATGGATACAGTACATTCATGAAATTATCCGGGCCTAGGCAACTTAAAGGAAATTGACCAGGGCTGGGGAATGGGTGCCTAGCTGTTCATCCTCAAGTGCAAAGGGAGGGAGACAGAGGCCACGCCAGGGCAGGCATTCCCTGAGCTGGCAACCTGTAGGTGTCCACCCCCTCAGCAGTTGTCCGGCCCTTCTGGCCACGGGAGTCTCCTGTGGCCCCTCTGCCTACGCTCCAACCCACTGATTCTTCTGCCGGCTTCTGTGCACCAACACCACTACAGCAGAGAGGGCAGGTCCTCCCCTCAGCTCCGGCTGGGCTGCGCTGGCTGGGGTGCCACATGCCCTGTATCACTAGCACTCTGGGAGTCTGAGGCAGGTGGATTGCTTAAGCTCATGGGTTTGAGACCAGCCTGAGCAAGAGCAAGACAACACCTCTACTAAAAAATAAATAAATAAATAAATAAATAAATAAATAAATAAATAAAATAGCCAGGCATGGTGGTGGGCACCTGTAGTACCAGCTACTCAGGTGGTTGAGGCAAGAGGATTGCTCAAGTCCAAGAATTTGAGTTTTCTGTGAGGTCTGACACCATAGCACTCTACCCAGGGTAACAGCGTGAGACCTGCCTCAAATAAATAAATAAACAAATAAGTAAAATTGAACATTCCCTCTAATATAATGTAATTCTGGTAATCAAATGTTATTCCTTCCTCAGGGCTTTTTCTTTTTCATTTTTCCTTTATTTTGTTACTTCATTGTTACAAATCATATTCATGCTGTGGATCAACCTACAGCGTAAACCTGAGGTCTCTTCAGTCTTCTCTAAGCCTACATTTTTCTCTGAGATTGTGTGGTGACCTTCTAATTTACCCTGTATACAGTTCCTTTTGAATATCCTAGTCTTTAATGATGGGCTCCCAACAGGGAATAAAGAAAAAAATGAAAGGGGGTAGGAGAGGGATAAGATACTAGCCATTTAAATGCCTGGACATTCCTTCTGCCCAAGGGGAGATTGTAGCAAAGATATGTGCTACAAAAATAGCTGCCTGCCTCTGTGTCTACATGTTATGATCTATAATCAGAGTATAGATTATTGATATTTTGAGGACAGAGTTTGTTGTCTACTGTATTTTTCGAGGTGCTCCAGAAACAGAATCAGGATAACATATTGATGTATTTTATACCTACATTTTTGTTCAACACATTCCTTCAACTAATGAAGCTCACCCACATCAGGAAAGAAATCTATTTACCTCATCTACCATTTTAAATGTTAATCTAATCTCAAAACAACCTTACAAGAACACCTGCAATAATATTTGGACAAATATCTAAGCACCCCATGAACCTCCAAGTGAATGCACAAAATTAACATCACATGCACCCTGGCTTCCATAAGCTGTGAAAATTGCTCTAGGAATACTTTTAGGGATGCCTGCCAAGAAGCTGGAGGGTGAGGAATGAGAGCAGAATCTGACCAATAGTAGCTGCAGTTTGCCATCTAATTTTTCCCCTGGAAGTTGTGAGGCTTCAATATACTCCACATTTCTAAAAATAGTTACATCAAGCAGCTTCCACTAGTGCAATCATTATGTAAGTAGAGAGAAAGATTTCTCATGCCACCTTACTTTATTATCTTTCCAGAATTCTCTCTCATTTCTATTCACTTTTGTCTGGATATTGCGCGTATCAATTTTTTACTTTCTTTGCATAGCATTGAAGTTTGTTTTAGAAAGCAGTTAAGTTACTTGTTGGCCAACTTACTCCTTTAAAAATTTGCCTTTAAGCATTTTTTAGGTGAAGAGTGTAATAATATTTATTCCAGTCCTAGTGTAGCTCTATCACTAAGACATACCCTTCCATGCATTTTTGAAAATCTACTTGTATAGTCAAAGACAGTTTTTCAATTAGTTGGTGAAAAAGAAACATGGACAAGTTTTATCAACCTATTTTCACAGGAATTACTGGTTAAGAATGAAGTGAAGATATGTCTGAAGTATTCACATAGCAGTAGAAGTCAGAACATTCAAAGGAAAGACAAAAATCTCAAAAAGTAAATTCATGTCTTTTAATCATTGCTTTTTATATGATCTATCTCTTATCCGTTTGTGCTACATGGTTGATGATTTATCTGGATCTATGTTTCAGGTTATGTTTTTATTGAATTGATTCGTTTTTAATTTTAAGAACTATTAGGAACTGAATTGCAATCCCTCAAAATTTATATGTTTGAGCTATGAGACCCAATATCTGGAGATAGGACCTTTATGAGGCAAAGTTAAATGAGTATGTAAGAGTGGGTCTCTAACCCAGTAAGACAAAAAGAGGAAGAGACATCTGAGAACTTACTCTCTCTGAACATGTACACAGGAAAAAGACCATGTGAGACGTAAGAGAGAAAGTGCCATTTGCAAGGAGAGGAAAGAAGCTTCCCTCAAAATTTACCCTGCTAGCATCTTGATCTTGGACTTCCAGTCTCCATAAGTATGAGATAATAAACGCCTTGTTTAATATGCCCAGTGAGTAGTATTTTGTGGTGTCAGTCTGAACAAACTAGTAAGTTATGTTTGTAATTTCTATAAGTTTTGGGGGTTTTTTCAAACCATTCCAGTTCTAATTTGACATTGCCTTTTTCAGAGGATTTCTAATTCCTTTGCATTGCTTATAACATATTAATCACACCGAGTTTTAAAGCCTGCTTATAATTGTTCTATTATTTATATTTCTCGGCGTGAAAATACTATGATTGTTTTATCATCTTCTTTCATAATTTTTTTTGTAGTTTATTATTGTTGTGAATTTGTCTTGTGAAGGTATTTTTGTTTGGGTATCTTTTTTTTTGGGGGGGGTGGGGGGAGCGTGTACTGTATGCCCTGAGTTAGAAAGTGTCCTTTCTGGGAAGTTTCACATTCCTTCCAGCTTTGTGCTGTCAAGGTAGTTATCTATGTCAAATGTGAATTTGGATCCCAGGATAGAATGTGGACAAAGATGAAGTTTTCATTTTGTTTTTCTTTGTGTTCATATTCTAATGGTCGCAGAAATTTGATAGATATTTTTGTTGTTAATTTTCTAGTTTTTATTTCATGGATATGGTAGCTCTTCATAACTATCTACCTAATATAAGCATATCAAGTTCAGAATCCTACAGGTTTGTGGCCTATATGTCCTCCCCATTAGAAATCTATTATAGAATGAAACTCCTAAGGTCTTTCTGTGTGACTCTATTGAGCCATTTTGACTTCAGCTTTGAGTCATTGCATTGCTGAAATGTTGAGCTCTGTTTTGGTTTTGGAAAATTGTGAATTGAACATTCTTTTATAGTCATTCATTTGTTTAAATAGATTTTGCTATATTTCTTCCAATGTTCCTAAATGTTTATTGGGGAGGAGAGTTTTCCACTTTAGCTCAATCTACCACAATGAGTAGAAACTTATTTATAAGTAGGTCTATGTTTCTAGATTTGTAAAATGGAGGCAATAAACCCTAACTTACTAGATATTCATGAAAGCAAATTTAATCAATGCATATCAATGACTTAGTATATTTCCTGGTGAATCATTAGTTCAGTAAATATGGTTCATTAATATTATAATTCTTCACAACATACATTTAAACAGCATATATTTAAATTATGACATATGAAGCTACAAAAGTCAGCATTTGAAGCACTTTGAAATTTTTCACTTTTAAAAGTTTTCTAGCAAGATTGTTTCCTAAGTTATTTTTCTTAATATCCAAAATATAGAACAGAATGTTATTGTATTATTTGGTTTTTGCCTAATTTCTATATGATGAATTTCCTGAAGGTGGCATTATCTTTTTGGTTACTTTTGGTCTGAGCTTTGCAATTTTACCTAAGGATTATATGCAGAAAAACCTTCAGTGTTCTATATACTCCTGGAAGCATTTTAAAGTAAATGTATTTTTAATTGTCCTTAGACAACATTGATGTCTAATGAATATCTTTTAAAATGTTATAATTATTAATAGAAGTAGGTGAGACCAAGAGCAGAGGATTTGTAATTCAAAACTTCTGATAGTTTAAGGCATCTAAAAATCTATATATACATATTATATTTATTTTATTGATTAAAATAGTTACAAGTCATTTGGAGCAAGAATATGAAAACTTCGAAGAATCCTTATCTTTAGAGGCATTCGAAAAGAAAATTAGAAAGGAAAAAAAGTGAATACATTGAGTTAAATTAGTAAATAATTAAGAGTTGTTAAAACAACAATGTCCACACATTTTTAATTTAAAGACTGTTCGATCCTTTTAAAATTCATTTGAATCTGCAATTATTTAAACTGTGAACTGTGTCCTGAAGAGGGAGTGAAACTATAGATTTTAAGATTGTAGCTGGAGGTAATATATAAATCCAATTGATCAGTCTGGCAGAGAATTGATGCCACAATTTGTACCCAGTGGCACTTTCTCTTTCTCGCTCAACTGGCTTTAGAACATTATCAGAAAGTCAATATGATACGCCAATATAGTGATCTACTTTCAGTCATAAGCTCCTTGTTCAGATTAAAACTTAGGCACTCAACATTGTGGATGATAATGGACAGACAGGCTGACTCCATCTTCCCATTTTCTTTCTCTCAGAAAGAACTTGACTCAACTTCACTTCAAGTTTTCACACAGTTATCAAGGTTCCCAAGAGACAGTCAAAGCAGTAACAGAGGACGTCTGTCTGTTCAGAACAAAAAAATCAAGGGAAAGGATAATATGTGCCCAGCACTGCAGTCTGCCTTCAGAGTTTTCTTTAGCCGCCGCCTCCTGTCTCCAGGTGCCTTTCCTGACGTTCTGATCAAGTTACCTTTAAAATTCACTCTTGATTTGACGTTTTGATTCTCTCTCTCTTTTAATTTATTAATGCATTTACCATCTCAGCATTATCTTTACAGCTCATTCCCTTCCAGGCCTGCTCATTCCCATAAAACTATTGGAAAAGTTTTATTGTCTTTCATTGCCTTGTATTGGAATTTAATTCTGAAGGTTATTTTATGTCACACAGATTTTTATTCTTCTAACAGTACAAAGTTCCATGAGAAAATCCCTTTACCACGAATTTTATGTTCAGTAAATACGTACAATTTATTGGAAGGTTTCAGGCAGAGAATGTAAACACGGTTCAGTAAAATCCTCAAAGTTTTTGATTTCATAAACTATTCTGTGGTTACTCCACACAGCCCCCCCGCTATGCTTGGCTAAGGAAACATTCTATAGTACACAAAGGTGCCGTTCATCAGGTCTACCGTGAAGGTAACAGTTATTTCTGCAATAAATTCTTGAGGTAAAAGTGGTACAGATTTTTATCAATAATCAATCATTCAGAATTTCTTTAATCTTAGACATTGGACAGGCAACAAAATGTTTAATTATAGAATGAAAAGTTTATTCAGTTTCCTCTGTAGTAAAGGTTTGTAGGCATTCATTTCCTTTGAAAACAGGTGCTGGATGCCTGCTGTGTAACTAGGCTCTTTGTATGCTGGAATGAAGTTGGGGGTTGGAGATGAAGTAGGTACTCCACGTGGAACCTACACCGTGGTGTGGAATGAAATCAATTAGCAAGCACAAATAGATGGAGATGAATGCTATGAGAAGCTGGAAGAGTGAGGGGCTAAGAGAAAGCACTGGGATGCAGGTCAAGGATACAGGATGGTCTCGGGCGACCTCCCTGATTAGATGATGTTTGGGCAGAGACCTGGAGGAAGTAAGGGCATGAACCATGAGGACATGAGCAAAAATGCATTCCAGAAAGAAAGGAAAACATCCACACATCCTGCTGATTGAGGCATGGTGGAGATTCAAGAAAGAGCAAGGAGCAAGAACCTGAGGGAACAAAGGGGAGAGTCCAGGCTTGAGTTCCCCTGAGCTGTGGATTCATGTGCAAGTGACTTATCAAGAGATTTTTAAGGACGGGGGGAGGAGCAGAAAAGCGAAACGAAGTGCAAGTTCAGGTGAAATCAACACCTCCAACTGATTTCTCCAGGTATTCTTTGATGTAAATTACTTTGCTTAGTCTGTACTGCCTTGAGATAAGAGATTTGTGCTTTCAAACTTCTGTGGCAGTCAGTTGTTGGCTGTGAGTTCTGAGGCCCTTCGTCAGCAGCCCAGTGTTGTGTGTTTAAACCAGGTAGAGGCTATGGCATAGAACCAGAAGGAATATCCCAGGAGATGTGAGAAAACATGGAATCAGAAGGCTAATGCTCATCAACATCCTTCCTTCCCTTATTTGCTTGCTTCCTTTCCTCTCTCCCCCCTTCCTTCCTTCCTTTCTTTCACAATTTTTTATTGTCGTAGGTATGTTGGCTGAATCTGTTCTTATCCCAAGAGAACTCCTGAAAGTTGCTTTTTTATTTGTTTGAGACAGAGTCTCACTCTGTTGCCCAGGCCTAGAGTACTGTGGCATCCACCTAGCTCAGAGCAACCTCAGACTCCTGATCTCCAGAGATCCACCTGCCTTAGCCTCCTGAGTAATTAGGACTACAAGCACCCAATTCTTTCATTTTTCTTAGAGATGGAGTCTCATTCTTGCTCAGGCTGGTTTTGAATTCTTAAGCCCAAGGGATTTTCCTACCTTGGCCTCTCAGAGGGCTTGAATTACAGGCATGGAACACCATGCCTGACCAACATTCAGGCTTTCTTGCTTTTAGATGTAGTCCTGTAACTGAAATGAACTGAATAGAATATAAAACTTGTGATCCTGAATGACCTACATTTACCCAATCATACTGGACTATGATTCTCCCTGAGAAAGAAATCTTTTTAATTTTTATTATTTTGTGTAGTATAACTTACTACAGACAAAAGTTAACCTATCATATCACTTCACAATTCACTTTAACCAATATGTGTATGTTTTAAATAGGTTCCATGGCTACAATGAAGATAAAAGATCACAGAGGAACCACTTGATAAATCAGCAAATTAAGAGGATTTTGCAATAGGTTTGGAAACAGAAATTGGTGGAACTAGAGTAATGAGATATGAAAACAAAACATGATTTGCTTATGCATTTGGAAATTAACTCTGTTTTTGTTTGGTCTGAGTTTCCTTTTGTTTCTGTCTCTTTCTCCCTTCCTTCACCCCCTCTCTAATCCTTTCTTGATACGAAAGGTAATTTTCAAATCAAGTAAATTTTATCATCTGTTTGTAATATCTCAAAATTTGTATTTCATATATCAACCTATTACTATTTGAAAAACACTGATTATATCTAACACTTTCAGATATTTGTATGCCACCAAATATAATTTTTTACTATTGTCCTCACTCTTTTTTTCTTATCCCTCCCTTTGCTGTTCATGCTTCCTGCATACACAAAGATGGTGGAATTTTTTTAACTGACTCCTTTTGGGGGGAAATTGATTTCTATCTTAGGTTCAAACAAACCAACAAAAATGATGCTTCCTTTAGGAATAAGTGTTCCCACTGTTCAATACAAGACAGAAAACAATGACTTGGACAGGTAAGGAAAACACATCCAGAAATCAAAATGTAAACATAGAATAAATAGAAAAATATGTAGAAAACATTTATTCTATTTATCTACATCAAGAACAAATGTTGTGATAACACATGCAATTATCATGATTTCTATTAATTCCCTACTGAAGCAATGGATTGTATTTCTTTCACTGCCCTAATGTAAATATTTTAATTATTTTATCAAAACAGTGAAAGATAAACCTTCTCTTTTTTTTCTATTTTGACTATCTATTGGAAAATAAATTGTCGGTAAAATACATGCATCCATGTGAGATTACTACTCATTAAACCTGCAGCTAACTGTTAGATGTCCATGCATCCATGTGAGATTACTACTCATTAAACCTGCAGCTAACTGTTAGATGTCCAAAGGTGGAAAGGTGCCCCACAGAACCAGGCCAAGTTAGAATTAACAGCAGAGACTCATTAAGAGGATCTGCAAGCAGATGAGCTGCCCTCGAAATGGAAAATGGAGACAACCTTGAGTTACCATAGAAGAATTCTTTTATTTGAGGTTGACTCCTCTTTGATGAACATTCTGGTGTCATTCAGGAGGTGATGTGTGTGTAGTTCAGGAGGTGGTGGGCATAAGTCCCGATCTGGTGTGAAAGACCAGAGTGCATCTGCTGAAGGTCTTGGTAGAATGTCAGAGGGTTATCTTCTGTAAATCTTCTACAATCTGGAAGGAATATTTCAAAGAACAAGAAGAAACACTGCAGAATCCTATTCTTTGCTTAATTATTATCTAGACCCATCAAAGGTGGAGAAAGACTAACAAGTCCTATTTGCTTAAGAAGAGTCAGAATCATTGGTGACTAACTAGTCCTATTCTACTCTTTACTTTATGGGTGTTTAAACCTCTCAGGGGTAGAGACTTAATGAGTGTTTATTCCCAGAGGCAGAGAAAGACTAAGACTAATAGTGTATGACCTCCAACAATGGTTATTTTATGTGAAATTGTCAATGTTTCCAATTGCCATATGGAATAAAAAAATTTCAGTTTACCCTTATAAACTTTAAGAAGAAATAGGCTTTGTATAAAAATTAAAGAGTGCAAAATGTACATTTATATCTATGTTTATATGTAAGTACTTACAGAGGACCATGTCCAGGAATTGACCTTGAAATACAGTCTCTCTGTGCAAAGAGAATTGTTACATTGCTAGAGATGTACATTTCCACCTACCTCACTGAGATTTGAACGTACACCTAGGTATGCTGCATTGAATTGATACCCCAAACAAGGAAAATTAAAAAAAAAATTTAAAATACATGTTTTACTACATTATAGTAATATGTAATTTTCATTTTTTTCCTAAAAAGGGAGAAATATATATGTTCTAAACCATGAATAAGAAAGAACCAACTTCCAGGTCACTAAAAATTCATTTTGTCAGTTTTTCTTAAGACAAGTAAATGGCTTACCACTGAGAAATATTTTGCAATTTTCTATAGTTACATTATATCTCACTTCTGCCTCTGGGATCATTTTATTCTACAGAGTTAATGACTGAGTAAATTTTACAAGGTTTAGAATATTGCTGCCACTAGAATTTCCCTTTATGTTTGATATAAAGAAAAGGGCATTACCTTCAGAAAGTAACTGTAAAAAACATATATGTGATTATACCAGTAGTCTAGTTCTCTCTCTCGGTGTTGTACCACTTTATTTGTGACCTATCCTACACAAAGATAGTTTCCAGGCCAGGAACCCAGGCTCGGAAAACTCAGATAGAGACTGTAGTCAAAACAATTCTGCAGGATGAAGTACTTTCTAAGATGGTTTAGTACATGAGCAGATTGAGAACAGTGCCATGATGTCTACAAAAATATTGAAGAAGGAGAAATGATACATAATACTAAAATAAAGACTATTTCCTATTCCCCAGTGTGGGTGGGAGCATAGAAAAAAAATGACTTCTCCTTACAGACAAATTCTCAGTCACAGATATGAAAAGTATGAGTGGGGTACCCAGAGATGAGGCCGCAGTGGAGATGTTCAGGCCAGGTTTATGGATAAGGAAGAGCGACCCACCTCAGCAATGCAAAGGTGGCATCTGCACCCAGGGGCAGTTAGAGACCCTTTCGTAATGCAGCTGTAGGGGGTGGGTAAATTCCACAGTTTGCCCAGAAATTTAGGGCCTTGGGCAATAACTTCTGGTGATGGGGCTAGCCAGATTCTTCATGTCTTTGTCTTAGGAAGAGAAGGGGGTGGGAGATGAGAAAGGGTTCACATGTGGCTGTTTTAGGCTCCCCAACAAAATACTTATGTCATGATTTGATTGTGTTTTAGCTTGGCTTACTCTCCAGGTAGAGTCAAAATTGTTTCTAGGTGGTATTTTGGAAAGTAATCTTAAAGAGCAGGGGTGAGGGTCAAAATAGAGAAGAGAGCAGGGAGAGGAAGAAAAGCTTCATCAAGGTAACCAGTGAGGGCAACTGGGGCTTGAGGCCAATCTAAGAAGTGGATAGCCTACCTTTTAGAATTGCCCACTCAAAGGATAGGAGGATAAGTTCAAGTTCCCTATTGGTGGAGGGTCATGTTGTTAATTCCTCCATACTTGGAAGCTATTTGTGTGTGAGTGATGAAAGTTCAATGCAGAAAGCTAAGAGACTACCAGTTAAGGCAAAAAAAAATTGTTAGTGAAAAGTGAATTTGAACCAGGACAGACGTGTCTAGGCTCAGCTGAAATCGGAGGTGAGGACAAGGCACCAGATACATCGATACAAATGGCCATGGCAGTGGCTCATGGTGGCTATGAACCAAGATGATTGAGTCTGTAATTGATCTTTTCAGAGCCGTAGTAAATTTCTTATATATCCCCCAGGACCGTACAAATGTCTGATGGCAGATGTGTGAATATGACTACCAATTTGTTTCTGTATAGATTCTATCAAAGGGTAGAAATAAGCAAATAGTTGCTTTGTGAAAATCACCCACTTAATATTTCATTCCAAGTTAATCTTAAGGGGGAGGTTTATTTATTTTTGAAGAGTATTTTCTTAAATACTCATAGCTCAAGTTTCCTAACTTTAAGGCCTGTGAATAAAGCTAGTGGCATTTTGTGAGAGTTAAATGAGTGGCTCCTCAACATTTCACAAAGCAACTATTTTCACTGTCTTTTTGATATATTACTATTTAACTATGAGATTGAAATCTCAGAATAATCTCATGCCTGGGAGATTCCCATAAGAAGTTATATATTCTCTGTGTCTCTAGTAGGCTACCTTGACCTTTCATGTTTCAGACTGCAGCCCTTTTCCATCATTAGATTTTAAAGTTTTCAAAAGTCTAGGGAGAAGGGGTTTTATTTCTCATCCTTCCTTACATTGCCTTTGGGCTGGGTCAAAAAGTAAGTAAAACAAAAGATTTTGTTTGCCTTGAACCCAAAGAAATTCAAATGGAAACCTCAAGTGCAATGAATATCGCTCTTTTGTCATAATAGCATGCTTAATATCTCATGGAGCATTCAGTTCAGCAGGGCACAATTGAAGTTTATCTATAGGGAAAATTACCTTTGCAGTGGGGTAATTCCTTTGTGCCTAGGGTTTAAGCCGATTTCAAGGGGGAAAAGCTGTGTATGAGAATGTCTTAAGGATGGCCAAACTGATGGTATATAATAAAGTCTATACCCTGTACCTTGTCCACATCAACTTGGAAAAACTAGAATAACTGAAAACTCAAGTTTTTCATGAATTAATTTTCCCACATCATTGCAGAGTATATGCCCAAGTATAGGTGAAAGGGAAAGAGTTCATGCTCGAGTGTTTTAGCACCCCCCCCCAACCAAATACTTACATGTGATTTGATCATGTTTTAGCTTGACTTATCCTCAAAGTAGAGTCAGTGTTTCTAGGTGGTGTTTGGAAAATAACGGTAAAGAGGAAGAGTGAGGGTCAAAAGACAGAAGAACATATACACTAAACACTAATGAAATAATATCAACATAACAGTTTAGAAAAATTGAAGCATTAAATACTGATCCTGATATTATATTAGCACGATCTTATATGTGTGTGTGTGTGTGTGTGTGTGTGTGTTTGTACATGTAGAAGCCAACTTCTACAAGGTACCAAGAACCTATTGGTAGATTTTCAGAGTTTGGTGAGCTGGATGCTAAATTCAGCCAAAATTAAAAATGAAATCATATAGCCCTATAATTAAATAAATTATATAAAAATAGAGGTAATTGCAAGTGCTCAAAACTCATTACTTCCTAATTATAGGGTGTCCCACAGGTCACCTCTAAAGTCGCCATATATAGCAGGGGAAATGTGAAATTGCTGGCAAATGTAACTTAATTTATGAAATATTCATTACAAAATTTTACAAAGAAGTGACCAACACTCAGAGTATTTTATAAAATTTTATAATGAATATTTTGTAAATAAAGGCCCATTTAGCTATAATTTCCCATTTTCCCCAGGTATGGCCACTTAAGGTAACTTTTGGGACACCCCCTCCACCCCATATTTCCTCAGCTCCTTGCTCCTGTTCTTCCTTGAATCTTTGCCATGCCCCAAACTCTAGGACTTGTGGATACTTTTCTTTTTCTGTTTCTTCCTCTTACTTTTTATAACAGTCTTCAACTTACACCAATTCCTATATAGTATTTATGTGAGTATCTCCTGGGACTCTCAATTGTGTTCCATAAATCTTTTTGTCTGTTCTTATCCCGATATTAATCACCCTTAATTCCTTTAGAATTATAGTAGATTTCAGTATTTAGTATGGTGCTTCCTCTCTCTTTATTCTTGCTTTTCAAAAGGTTCTGTACTATTCTTGACCCAATATGTATCTGTGTGATCTTAGTCAGTTTTTTACATTTCATGGAAATTTCATGACTGAGCTGTCATTTATATTTGCATATTATTTTATGGAAGTTATTATTTCTTAATATCAAGCACTCTGTATTTAGATGTTGTTCATAATATTAAGTAAAGTTTTATAGTTTTCTCCATACAATTCTTCAACTTCATAGTTATATTCTTAGATTTATTCTTTGAGATTAAAAAAAATAACTATTGCAGTTGCTACTTTATTAATGCTTTCTGTATAGCAATGTTTATTTACCTTGCTCTTGTATTATGTAGTCTTGCTGAACTCTCTTACTAGTTTTAAATATGGGTAGCTTATTCTTTAGTTTTCTCCAGAAACAACTTCGTTTTCTTGAATAAGTATTTTCCTTCCTTTTTAATTCTCAGGTCTCATTTATTTTTATTTATGTAACAAGACCACCTTTGCCACATACTCAAGCCTCTTCCTCTCTCCCACCTAAAATCTGTTTTTCTGTGTTCAAGCCTCCATTCTTAAAAAACCTCTGCATTTCAATGAGGAGGTCCTATCTATACACATTTAAATAAATTTGTCTAGCTTTTTCCTATACAAATCTTATTGTGAATTGATATTTTTCAGCAAAACTTCTGATTGTTAGAAAGCTAAAAATCCAGCTGTCCTAGGGAAGGAGGATGAAGACTGGGCCCCCAAGACTACAGTCTTGGTGCTGCCCACCTTATGTTTTTGTTCCAGGTGATTCCTCACACCTGGGGAGGAGGGAACGTCTTGCCAATCTACTAATCAGAAATTAGTGTGCCACAGAGAGAGGGAAGGAGGGAGAGGGTTAGGGTGTCATGGTGTGTGACACATCTTTTGGGGGTGGGACACATTTATAAGAGTGATTTTACCTAACAAATGCAATCAATATAACCTGGTGCTTTGTACCCTCAATGAATCCCCAACAACAAAAATTAAAAAAATTAAAAAAGAAACAAAAGAAATTAGTGTGCCAACTGCAAAAGGATGTAGAGAACCCTCTTGCCCATAGGCCTAACCTCATATGCAAAGTATACTCTTTAAGGTGAACTAGAATAGCCTTAAGGCTAATTATCCTGTCATTAGCTGAAATCTACATTGAGGTTCACTTCCCCCACTGGGCTTTCAGGGAGGCTCATGGGAGGTCCATATGAGCAGTAAGGCTCTGGTTCCTAGGTAACTTCTGAGCCACGAGGTAGGCCCAACCCAGACAGTATGAAACAGAACCATGGTTCATATCCAGGAGCCCTCTTAACCATTTTGTAGTGAAAACAGAGCCCTGTTTCCTTTCTATGGCCAATGTATGTTGCTCTGTAAACCTTTCTCTGTAAACCCATTTTGCTCTTCCTCAATAAGCTTTGTTTCCTGCTTGCCTTACTTTGGGGCATCTGGTTATTCTTGGGCTAGGAGCACCCCCAAAACTGAGGATGCCTTGGAACCCAACATGATGACTTAGACTTCTCTGAAGTGCTTGTCTTTTGGATATTACATTGCATTTATGCTTCTTCCATCTTTTAGTTCTCTGGAAGACAATTCACTTTCTGACTCTTTCAGTAAAGTATGACTTTGAATAGATCATCAGATATAAAGACATACAGAGATAAATGTCTCTAGAGTTTGCAAATCATATTATGGCCCTTGTTATTGGATGGTGTCAATGGAAAAGAAGCCAAATGTTGTAAAATAATTTGAGGACTTACTTCATTTGGAGCTTACTTTGAGGACCATGACCTGAAGCCATAACCAAGAAGGCTTGAATAGATGCACTTGAAGTGGTTCTGGTTATAGTTTAGTTTTACACATTTCAGGGTGATAGGGATTACACATAAAGTTGTAAGTTGATTCATGGAAGGAGTACATTGGTTGGGCTTGAATCGATGGGACATCTCAAAGTGTGGCTTACAAGTTATAGGTGGGTTTAAAGATTCTTTGATTTATAATTAGTTAAAGAAATGAAGCTTTGTCTAAAGGCTTAAAATTTTTAAAATTATGATAAAGAAGTCTGTTGATCAGAGACAAACTATGAGCCATATATTTGTTATATAAATTGAGAACATGTAGGTTTGCCTTGCATAGCCCTAGGTGTATTAATGAGTTCAACAGGTAAGAAGTGGGGGCATGATGAGGATTATCTGGCCTCCCTTCTCATGGCCCTTAGTGTTAGAGTATACCATTGGACAAGAGGCAGTCCATTCAGTCAGCTAGTGGAGGGGAGACTTACGATTTTATTGGTGCTCACAGTGGATACAATGCTATATGTGAAGTATTTCCATTACTTTCACTACTGTAGGGAACAGTGGCCTTTGGCTCCATAAAGATTCCCTGAAAGATCACTGGCATAAAGCAAATCAATTGACAGAAAATATCCATATTAACTTTTGGTTGACTAAGGTTGACTCAGAATCTGGTTTTTATGACTATTTCCTCCTTTTTCTTACCTGATATGATTATACCCTGGGTATGGGTGAAGAGTAATACCTAATACTTAACATGGATGCACAAACCATGGCCCACAGGCCAAATCTGATGCAATATCTGTTTTTGTAAATAGACTTTGTTGGACTATAGAAGCATTTACTCTTTTATATGACTGATGTATGCAAAGGAGCTCAGGAAATTTCACCCCAAAATATGACTCCTTGTATGTAGATATTTTGAATGAAAGGCCCTTTGAGATCAATAGGCACTGAAAGGGGCTTTTCTTCTATTTGTGTAAACCAGACAGACCCATCAAAAACAAACAAACAAACAACAACAACAAAAACAATCGATAACCCTTTCCATCTCTGTTATCTCAATATATTGTAGGAAAGAAGATCAAGAGTACAACTATATTTGTCCTAAATCATTTTAAACATAACACTTGTGTCTCAGGTGATTTTACCAGTCAGTCTGTTCCCTGCATCTGGTTATTCTCCCAGGCATCTGTTCATCTTCCCAGCAACCATTTATTACCAGGAAAGAGAGCTACCTATATTCCTATCTTCCCCTTCTCTTTAAAAGAAGAGTATAAAAATTTCTTGACCCCATTGGGATGTTGTTGCCACCCAGCCAGTGTCATTTACCCACTGCCCAAGAGGAAGCCAAATATATAGGGACAGCAGGGTTTACAGCAGAGAAAGAGTTTATTCTAGAGGGAAGAGAAATTCCTCAAAATCCACCTTTCAAGAATTGTGGGAACAGGGTTTATAAAGACAGATGGGCTGATGATTAGGAAACCAGGGTCTGTTAATTGGCTGGTTTAGGGGCAGAATCATCAGTGCTTTGGTGTGGGCTGCTATCTGTGTGGGTCAGCCAATCTACTGAAATGAGGTTCCTTGGATAGTCCAAAACCAGCTGAGTCAGTTTCTTGGCCTGGTTGGGTCAGCCAATCCTCTGGAATGAAGGATCTAGAAAATATCTCAAAAAGTACCTCCAGATTCTGAAGAGGTGATGTTTTCTATGGAGAAAAGTTAACAATTTTTACCACTACCAAGTGTGCCCTCTAGAGTAGCAATTCTGGAAAAGCAAACAAGGTGACAGTGACTATTATCAAGCAAATGAGGAGACAAGAGACTTTGTTTTAGCTAGGTCTGTGCCTTCACAGAATTGAATTGTTACCATTATTGTAGCTAGACCTGCTCCTTCACAGCGTTTGGAGGCCATTACTCTCGTTCTTACCTCATCTCACGCCATCAATCTGTACCAGTGGTTTCAACATTGCATAATCACACTGTGACTCTTCCCATGCGCACAGTTAATAAACCTCATTCTCTTATTAATTTGCCTTAATCGTGAGTTGATCTTTCAGGGAAATTTTAGGGAAAAATGAAAACCTTCCTTTCACCCCACATCTGTGCTGGGAAGACAGAAGCAAATTTGTGAAGTTGCAACAGATCTTATGACCTGCCAAGTCTGAAATACCTGCTATCTGACTCTTTGAAGAAATAGTTTTCTGACCGCTAATCTAAAGCAGGGATGACAAGCTAACAAAAAATCATTTAACTATCTCTAAAATAGTGATTAATTAATGATATCTATGAAACCATACAATATGGGAACATTTACCAGTATACCTGATGTTTGTCATCCATGGTCTAAAAAAGACAGCTTTTCATTAATAATTATGAAATGACTTAATTAAGAGAATAGGTTAATTATTTTCCTTTTGCCTAAATCTTTGAAAGAACAAAGCATAACTCCACATTTTAAAATAATACTATTAGTGATTAGGATTAGATAGTGGCTACAAGGAGCTAGAAGAAAAGACTGGCCTCCTGGATAAGAAAGTCAATAAAGGTCCTGCAACAAACAGTGAGTTTTGGGAACTTTATGACTCAGTTGACTCGGTGTGTCCTGTCCATCACAAAATACAGTTTCCAGCTTGTGACACAAAGTGGGGTAATGGTCACAGTTACATAACAGTATTCACAGCAAAGGTCACAAAGAAAGCAAGCCTAATGACCCTGTCATACAATTGCAGGAAAATAGCAGGTAGTAATTATGGCTAAATAAAGAAGGAAAATGGACGCCTGGGGCAACAGAGGTCATCTGTCACCAATGAGAAGTAGATATGAATATCTAAAGACCTAAGGGGACTAATGAAAAGCTTTATAGATAATTATAGTGGCAAGTAAGATCAGATACTAAACCCCGGGTACTGCCTTTGTGTGGTGTCTCCTCTCACTTGGGAGGAGGACCCTTTCCCAATCTCCCTGAGAAAGTCTACCCTCCACTTCAAAGAATTGTCCTTCTTTCTCTGCTTCATGGGAATCCCAAATGCTCCATTTCCACTTCCCTTTCTCTTACTGTCACTTTAACTCAGTGAACTTGCTAGTTCTGCTGAGTGACTGGACCAAGTCAACTGAACAGCTTGAGTGACTCAGAGACCCTTGATAATCTGACCAAAAATTGTCAACATAAACATAGTCTCAAGG
>CAUYPK010170611.1:0-28523 GCA_963574355.1 Loris lydekkerianus
AATGTAGAATACAAATGCCTACATACAATAACTAAGAAAATGCCATGAAGGCTACGTTGAACAGTTTGATGAGAATATTTCAGATTTTATATGAAACCAGCACATTGTACCCCTTGATTGCACTAATGTACACAGCTATGATTTAACAATAAAAAAAAATTTATTAATAAAAAAAGTAGTATGGAACAAAAGAAAAAAAGATAATCTTCACTCTGCGTTATTGCCTGTTCTAACAGTAATTATCTTTGCTCCTGCTCAAACTATTGAACACATCATTCATTGCACAATATAAGCAATTCTGAAAAAGTTTCTCATTTACATGGAAATACATAAAGGAAAAAACAAGGAAGAAATCATAATCTTTATTCTCAGTTCTTACAGATTATCCATTTTGCGGGAGCTCCCGTTCTTCAAACTTCCTTATGTTTCACTTGCTGGGTGTAACTACACTAAATGAGCAAAGGTTATTGGCAAAGATAAATAATGAAAATAGGAGATTATTACCACTCTCCAATCGCTGCAAGAGTTTTGTTATTGGCCAATCCATTGACAAAATTCCTACCTCAAAGATTTGTTCAAAATTCTGAAACTCCTGTAATCTTGCCTGAAATCCTTCAGCAAGTGCCCCGCCTGTAACACACAGGCAAGTATTTTAAAATCTAGTATACAAGACGACCTCTGGCACATTATTGACTTTATAACCCATTTAAATATTTAAAAAGAAACCCTATTATTAATACTTACCACCTTCTGGCATCCCCTGTGCTTTATGCTTTCTGGCACTAAGAACTTCCTTTGCTGAAACAAAGAAGATACGATTACGTGCTTCAAAAGAATCAACAACTTTGAGCTCCTCCACCAGGAAATGTAGGCATCTGTCCATGTGCTGTCTGCGTACCTACAGACAAAAGAAGGGTATTAATTAATTATTAGAATTCTAATAATTTAAGCAAGTATAATTATAACCAACAACTGTGGCCTATACTAAACTTCATTTCTAGTGAAGTCATACTGATAGTTTCCATACATTTAGAAAATACAAGACAGTCTACGGCCATACCACCCTGAACGCGCCCAATCTCGTCTGATCTCGGAAGCTAAGCAGGATCGGGCCTGGTTAGTACTTTGATGGGAGAAAATACAAGACATTCTAATAAATGGAGCTTGATATGTAATGACAGGAAACCTTTTTCTTAGTGATTCTTGTTTTTGAATATTTATTTAAAATTTTGATAGACCATCAACTACACTATATGACCACTATAAATATTACAAACATTGATACTTAATGGCATGAAAAAGGGTCTCAGTTCTGTAGTAAAAACATATGATCATACTACAAAATTAACCCCCCCTGTAGTAGGAGGCAGGCAACACCTACAAAATGGATAGTATTTTTATTTCTTCCTTATTATGCTTTTTTTTTTATTTTCCTACAATGCCTTTATTGCCTTCAATGAAGCTATTAATACCTCTGAAATCAGAAAATAATTGCTACAATAAATCTATTTTTTTTCCTTAAAAACAATGGGAATTAAGGTTGGAGAGAATGCATTAACCAGCAAATCAAACTGCAGGGTTGAGTTTAAGACTAGCATTTGGGTATTAAAAGTGAGAATTAGGGGTTAGAAACTAGGCTTCAGTATTAGCATTCAGCATAAAGCTATTACAAGTGAATTCTACATTAAGACTTAACAAGAATTAAGCTAAATAGGAACACTGAACCATTTGAGGAAGAACAATTTGTGGGTGATATTCCTAATTTTCGGATGATTATGTGAGACCCCAATATGAAAGAGTATGATTAAAAAAGGATGGTTAGGTGGTGCCTGTGGCTCAATGGAGTAGGGTGCCGGCCCCATATGCCGGAGGTGGTGGGTTCAAACCCAGCCCTGGCCAAAAACTGCAAAAAAATAAATAAATAAAATAAAAAAAGGATGGTTAGGGCTGGGCGCTATGGCTCACGCCTATAATCCTAGCACTCTGGGAGGCTAAGACAGGTAGATTGCTTGAGCTCAGGAGTTTGAGACCAGCCTGAGACCTTATCTCTAAAAATATCAGGGTGTTGTGGCAGGCGCCTCTAGTCCCAGCTATTTGGGAGGCTGAGGCAAGAGGATTGCTTGAGCCCAAGAGTTTGAGTTTGCTGTGAGCTATGATGCTACAGCACTCCACAGAGGGCAACAAAGTGATACTCAGTCTCAAACCAACAAGTGAAAAAACCCACAATGGTAAATAATAGGATATAAAACCTTATGTACCACCCTAAGCAACATAGTGAGACCCCCAGCTCTATAAAACATTAAAAAAAAATTAGCCAGCTGTGGTGGCACATGCCTATAGTCCCAGCTACTCGGGAGACTGAGGCAGGCTTGCTTGAGCCCAGATTTGACACTGCAGTGAGCTATGATGATGTCACTGTACTCTAGTGCAGGCAACAGAGCAAGACCCTGTTAAGCAAAATTGCAACAAGGGAATGAAAACAAATAACCTAACCAGTGAACAGTGATGAGATAGTGTAAGTTTTTTTTAAATCTCATTTTTAAAATTTTCTACAATAAGCCTATACTACTATTAAAATCAGAAAAAGTAGTAACAAGCAAACTAAGTAACTTATTTACAGACCACATGCCAGATATTCTAATCTTTTTCAAAAATGTCTACAACCACTGGTATGGCTGAAATGACAAAAATAAAGAAAGAAAGAAAATAAAGAAAAAGTGTCATTAAGGATGTAAATCGCCTGAAACTCTCAACCTGCTGATAGGAGTATGCACTGGTACCAGTACTTCAGAGAACTCTGGAGCTGTGTGTACTAAAAATCGAGCAACATATTAACTTGTAGTCCAGTAATTTTACTTTTAAATATATATACATACATATATATATATATACTAAATATTAAATATATATACATACATATATGCATATACATATATTCTCATTGTTTACTGACCTCAGCATTAATGACGTTTTAAATCAGCGAAAACTTTGTTTGGGTGGCAGTACCATGCTACAGGATGTGTAACAGCATCTCTAGCCTCTACCTACTGGATGCTAGTAGGAAATACTTCAGTTGTGACAACTAAGTATCTTCAGACATTGCCAAATATCCCAAGGGTCAAAAGTGCCCCAATTCCTCCTATCCACTGAGAACCACTGGTATATACCTAACAAAAATATGTACACCAATCTTAATTTACTGATTAAGAAGATGCACAGTAGCATTACCTTTAATCAGTTAACACAGAAAAATCAACCCAAATGCCCATCATTAACAGAATAAATATATCGAGTGTTGCATATTCACAGGATGGAGTACTGTACAGCAAGGAAAATGTACTACCACTATGCACAACAATATGGAGGCATATGACATGTATTATGTAAAACATCAAAAAACAGATATAAGAGCCATACTACATAACTCCACCACACAAAGCTGAACAACTGGAAAGATAAATCTAAGTTGTAAGAAGTCACGCTAAGTGGATAAGTTATCCTTGGGAAGCAGGACAGATACTAGAAGGGGGCATGAGGCAGGGGCGCTGGGGTCTGCTTTTTGATCTGGATCCTGATACAGTTATGACCAATTTATGATAAATTGTAAAATTCACTAAGCTGGACACTTATTACAATTTATGCACTTTTCTATTCCATATATTTCAATAAAAGTTAAAACAAAACAATCAAAAAAGATGTTTCATGTTCTGAAATGATGACATAGCATTTTTATAACACAAATTCCCTCATAGCAGCTTAATACTTTGCTTTCCATCCCTTACTACGTTCAGGTATTCTCTAACTATATTCTTGGACCAAGTAAAAGAACAGCTGTTTATCGTATTCTATTTTACAGGGTACATTTTCTCAAATAACAATGTGCACCACTATATTTGAAAACTTAAGGAAAAAAATAACTTACATCTTCCATATACTCAGGTTCTGATGCAGAGGCATCCCAACGATTATTCAGAATGAAAATATTAGGCTTGGAAAGCCGCTCATTTACCTTGTGAAAAAAATGTTTTTCCTGAAAAACATCAAAAACCCCACAGTATGTTAACTTTTAAATACTATTTTCTTTCTTTTTTCTTTCTTTTTTTTTTTTTTTTTTTGTGTGTAGAAACAGAGTCTCATTTTATCGCCCTCAGTAGAGTGCCATACTGTCACAACTCACAGCAACCTTCAACTCCTAGACTTAAGCGATTCTCTTGCCTCAGCCTCCCGAGTAGCTGGGACCCCAGGCAACCTCCACAATGCCCGGCTATTTTTTCGTTGCAGTTCAGTAGGGCATATACGGAGGATAGTGGGTTCAAACCCGCCGCCCTTAGTAGTATATGGGGCCAGTGTCCTACCCACTGAGCCACAGGTGCCGCCCTAAACACTATTTTCTTTTAAAAAAAAAAAAAAAAGGAAGAAGAAATCTAAAAGATTTTATATCTACATTTATAATTGAGAATCTTCTCAGTTTGAACCACTTAGACTGCAGTGATAAATAGATCCCAATGAACACAATGAGCACTAATCTTTTAAAAGATGACAAAATTAACATATAGAAGGCAAAACTGAAGATTTTCACACTCCTGCCATGAGTCTTTTGCAATTCCATTTAACAAATATTTATCAGGCTCTACTATGTTCAGGAACTACTGGATATTATAGCCCAGGTTCTCAGTAAGCTACCACAAGTGTTTTATAAGAGTTAGGATAAATTAATCAATAATAATGCAAAACTCTTATATAACTCATAATAATAAACAGAGAAAGTTATATCATAAAGACTATAAATAAATGTCATAATTATTCAAAGGAAAGAAACATCACATCTAACTAAAATTAGGGAAAGCTCCATAAAGAGAGAAGTGGTGACAAAGATGGGCTTCAAAGTCCTGGTAAATGGACTTTTGGAAAGACAGTTAAGTTGGGAAATAGATGAACTGTGGGCAAAGACTAGCATAAGCAAAAACACCAAAATCATAACATAAATCAGAAATCTTGTCTATCTGGCGGGGCATGGTGCCTCAGGCCTCTAACGTCAGAACTTTAGGAAGCTCTACCAGGAGGACTGCTTGAGGCAAGAAGTTCAAGATCAGCCTGGGCAACAGAAAAATAGGTCAAAAATTAGCCAAGCACGGTGGCACACAACTGTAGTCCTAGCTACTCAGGATGCTGAAGCAAGAAGATCACTTGAGCTCAGTTCTTTAAGGTTACAGAGCACATCATTGTCCAGATGACAGCAGGGTCCTGTGTCTATATATAATGTGTGTGAATATAATTTTTTTTTCTTTTAGAGATAAAGTCTCCCTCTGTTTCCCCAGGCTCAAGTGCAGTGGCATCATCATATCTCATAGCAACGTCAAGCTGCTGGGCTAAAGTAATCCTCTTGCCTCTGCCTCCCAAGTAACTGGGCTAAAGGTGTGTGCCATTATGCCCAGCTATATGTAAAGACGGAATCTTACTTATGGTTAAGCTGGTCTTAAACTCCAGACCTCAAGTGATCCTGCCCACCTTAGCCTCCCTAAGTGCTGGGATAAATTAGTCTACCTATACCCAGCCCTGTGTCTACATATATATTTTTTTAAAAAAAGGAAGTGTGTTTATTCAGGACTCAAATAGTTATTTGAGTTAATGATAGTTAATAGAGGTATTCTAACACAGACTTTAAGCATTTATTATTAGTAGTATTTTTTTTTTAATTTTAAGAAATAAGGCCTCACTCTGTGCGAGGCTGGAGAGCAGGCATCGTCATTGTTCACTGCAGCCTGGAACTCCTGGGCTCAGGCGATCCTCCCACCTCAGCCTCCTGAATAGTTGGGACCATAGGCTTTCAACACAGGCAGGAGTTTGAGGTTGCTGTGAGCTGTGATGATGCGATAGCATGCGACACAGTGGCAGAGAGAGACACCAGCTCAAAATTAAAAAAAAAAAAAAAAAAAGAATAAACACACAATAAAGTTGACAGTAACTTAAACCATCACAGGCAAGCTGAATATATGAGAGTAAAGCTGAAAAAGAGTAAAAAAATTGAAAACATGAAAAGCCTTGCCTGATAGATGGCAGGGGATGGCAGTGGGAGTAGTTTGTACTTTTATTCAAGAGACTTAAACGTCCTAACAATTCTGGCACCCATTTACCCTAACACTGACAAATAACCAGAGCTAGTGCCATTAGGCTCTATATTGCTACAGAAACCCAAGGAACACACAGAAATAGACATTCTGGTCTGATGAAAACACAGGGATGAAGATTCATCCCTGATTTTAGAGGTTCTTTTTAATTCATGGTTTGAATTTCCCTCGCTTTTCAGAATTAAAATGAATACCATTTCACTTACCACTCCAAAACAGTAATATGACTAAATCCTACCGTGTTCATTAGTGTTGATTCAGAATTTGCAACCAAAACGAAGACATCAGCATCTAAACAAAATTTATCAATCCAGCTATCCAGTTCTGTAGTGACATCTGTGCCTGGACTAAGAATGAAATAAAAAATGTATTATTTTATTTCTGTAGTATAAGCTGTTAAGCAAAAATAAACAAATAAATAACAATTGCCTAATTTTTTTTAAAAAATTGGGGTTATCAAAACTTTAAAAAACTTTATATATCATTTGAAGTTTAAAGAACAGTATTTCTACCAGTCATCTGCATGAAATCTAGGAAATTTTAACCCAGTGAGTTTTTTTTTTTTGAGACAGAGTCTCACTTTGTCGCCCTCAGTAGAGTGCCATAGCCTCACAGCTCACAGCAACCTCCAGCTCTTGGGCTTAGGCAATTCTCTTGCCTCAGCCTCCCGAGTAGCTGGGACTACAGGCACCCACCACAATGCCCGGCTATTTTTTTGGTTGCAGTTTGGCAGGGGCTTGGTTTGAACCTGCCACCCTCGGTATATGGGGCCGGTGCCCTACTCACTGAGCCACAGGCTCTGCCTGCAGTGAAATTTTTGACAAAGTAAGTAACATAGTCAATATTTCAACCTCTTAGTCTTTATACTTGGGAAGGCTGAAAAATAAAACAAACTAAGCTAACAGTAAAAAAGTGAGGGTGCGAGCAGCTCTGTATCATACAACTCAGAAGATTTAAGTGTTTATAAACAAAAATAATAAAAATTAAATTGCTTGCTGGTAGAAGTAACTTTAATATACTACTTATATTATGAATATAGTGAAACATGTATTGCTTAAAACCAATACATTTTGGCTTATTAGGTCATAGATACAGTTTAACCCTGAAATAAAGCAAAACCAGTAAATATTTATATGAAATATTTTTATTTCACAAGCATCTTCTTGCTCATTTGTTCCAACTGATTATTTAAAATACTCTTCCAATTAAAAGGAAAGCCCACCATCAAAACCAGAATGGTTTCCACAGAACACTGAGATTTTAACTGAAGAAAACAAAAGAACACGTAAGAATTCAAAAACCATTTAAATACCTTTCTAAGCTAATGCTATCACTCAACAAACAATTGTTTTCTTAAAAAGCACTAGTATAATATCATTATTCAAAAAACATTGTAAATCCAAAATTAATCAAGAGCACTGAAAAACATTCTGAAAGCATTATATCAATTCTTGGGGGGTTTTCTGCATATGTGCTTATGTAGCTATCAACTCTTAAACAACAAAAACAATACAAGCTGTCCAAACCACAAAATTAGCCTAAAGAAACCAGAAAAGGTGGCTATCCTTAAAATTGATGAATTGGCGCTTTTAGATAATTGTTATAAAACAAAACCAACACCTTATCTGGTCCTTAACAATCTAGCTAATGAGAACAAAGCAGCAATTTAATGTTTTAAAATTTTATATACCTTACAACAAAGTAACCAGCATTAGAGTATTAAACAAACGTCCACCAGGAGAACTACAACCCACACACAATTTTACCTGTCTACTAAAACCAGGTCATCTCTCAGGAGGGCACATTTTGCCTTTGGCCAAAACACATGTACAAGACAGCCAGCTTTTAAGTCTTTGTCCATATGAAGAGCATGGGCTAGCTGATTAACAGTCTAAAGCGGGAGGGAAAGAAAAAATATATTCTACATGTAATAAAATTCAATAAAAATTAAAAATAACTATGATATAGTAACTTTATTTTTGTAGAACATGTGTACAAAGGTAGAACTCTGAGTAATTTAACACAATGACTACCATACTAGAAAAAAAATGTTTTTCCCTTGGGACCAGAGAGTTTTATTCAGTCAAGAGATGTGTGAGTTATATATGCTCCGCAAGGCGCTAGCCTCAAAACTAGTGTAATTCAAATACAACTCACATGGTACTAAATGTGTTAAAATAAAACTATCTAAGCAATCTTGAGAAAACTATTTGAAAAACCTGTGTTTTTAAACTATCAAGTGCGAAAAAAGGGGTTTCTTTCTTTTTTTTTTTTTTTTTTTTGGAGACAGAGTCTCATTATGTCACCGTCGGTAGAGTGCCGTGGCGTCACAGCTCATAGTAACCTCAAACTCTTGGACTTAAGAGATTCTACTGCCTCAGCCTTCCAAGTAGGTGGGACTACAGGCACCTGCCACAACGCCCAGCAATTTTGTCATTGTTGTTGTCGTCACTGTTGTTTAACAGGCCCAGGCCAGTTTGAACCCACCAGCCCCGGTGCATGTGGCCGGCACCCTAACCACTGAGCTACAGACGTTAAGCCAAAAAAGGATTTCTTAAAAGCAGTTTACTCATACCATACTGCAAAAATAATCAGAGTTGAAAACATTCTAAAATGTCCAACAAATAGAACCTTAGCAATGGAACTCCAGGCAACTTCTGAAATTAATACTGGTTTTATAAAGTATGAGAGTTTGGGATTCTCTATTCTTTTGACTATTTGTACTTTCTCAGTCTTCTGAAATGAATGTGTATTGCTTAGTAATAAGATGGAAGTATCATCGAAGAAATGTCATTAATAAAACACATTTAAATAGGCTTAAAAATCCCACAGAAATAAGCTGGAGTCAATACAAGAGAATGTCAACACCTAGTATCTTTTAATAATGCATTTTCCTCATCAGGCATTTACTTATTCACACAAACCTGCCTGAAACCAATGACTGCCTTTTCTTCAACTTAAATTCACCCAAATTCTTCCTATTTCTCAAGATGAGTTCTGATGTACTTTAACTTATCAAACTAATGTGTTAATTTAATACATTTCATGTATGTGTTATATTATACAATAAATACAAAAAGTTTTAGACAAAATTTGTAAATAAATCATGAAAAAAGCATCAACACATACATCTCTATTGTTCATTGTGATTGTCTATCAAATTTTAAAAGGAAAACTCTATGTTTAAATGGGCCCAATAGTTCTAATCAGGGCTGAAGTGAATTTCCATTTTGACATGAGACTTTTGGTTGTTTGTTTGCTTTCATACATTTTTGATAGATTTATAAACTCATACTAAAATCTTGGTGCTCTGCCTATAAAATTAATAAAAGCATTTCTGACAGAGCTGTAGTGAAATCTGAGTTATTACAAGTGTTTAGAATAGTGCCTGGTACACAGAAAGTGCTCAATAAAGTATTAGCTATTTTTCTTTCCTTTACATTCATTTTGGCCAAGACAGGTCAAGAGATGTGTGAATTATATATGCTTCACATATAGTAAACTACTATGGCACAAGACTCAAAGTCAATTTATACTTTAAAGCAGGCTACCACTTGATGAAAACAAATTTAAATCTGAGATGAGAGAAGTTAAAGAATGTGAAGGAAAAGGATTGGAAGTAGAAAGCAGAGATGAGAAATAATGAGATATCTTTTAAAATACCACAGTACTTTCTTTGAGAATCGAAAGCCACGATTAGATTCTGAATCTAATTCAGAATTAGTCTGAATTCTGATTTAGTAAAAATCTTAATAACAAAATAATAATTCCTTTATTTGTATGGGTTAAAGGTTTGAAAATATTTTCCTAAACATCATCTCATGTTTCCTCATAACTAATCTTAAGGATGTGCTCATCCAAGATATACTCATAGACTAAGTCACCTGAACTAGATTAAACAGCAAACTCACATAACAAGAACCACCCTAGACTTTACCTACAGTTTAGCAAGAACTAAAATGGCTTGGATAAGATCCAAGTACTGAACTTCTGTGTTTATGAGAACTTTTGTATTTAGACTCAAAAGCAAGTGGCCATAATGAGAAACAGTGCCTGTACCAACTGCTTTGCATCCAGAGTCAACATTTTGCATCCTAATTTTTCCTTTTATTCTTTTTTTCTTTGGTTGAAGGAATCTGGTGTCACTGAATTAAGAAATTTATGACAGCCTGGCAACTGCTACTGCCCCCTATCTGACAAAGATATAACATTTACCATATATACTCGAGTATAAGCCGAGTTTTTTCGGCACAAAATTTGTGCCAAGTTCGGGTTTTTCGACACAAATTTTGTGCCGGAAAAACTCGGCTTATACTTGAGTATATACGGTACTCATGAACATGCTTATTAAATACTCATGAGGTAAAAATGTTTCTAAAACCTCAGACATGTATCGGATTCCAGGTCCCAATTTCTAAAGTATTTTAAAAAAGACAAATTTGAGATTAAACAGCAATAATACACTTCAATAATATTCTTCTCACTGGAAGGCTTAGAAAACTTAATCTTAATTCATCTTTATTTTAAATTTAGGACATGTTTTATTCTTTCAATAATTTAGCTCTAAAGCAAAAAAAGTTTTATCGAAGAATTCAAAATAGTAGTGATGGCTTTCAAAGTTATGAATAGAAATATTAACAGTTCTTCCATCTCCAATAATGCATACATCTTTAAAAATTTTTTTAAATGACAAGTTAAAGACATTGTTTCTTATACCTTCACACTCTTTTTTTCATCTGATCCTTCCGTCATAAGATAGGCTTTATCTCCATCAGTTCCTTCCACACTGAGGAAGCAGTTAGTGGTATGGCCAATCCCACTAGGGAGCACTTTATCCCACAACATTGCATTGATAACAGAGCTCTTCCCACTGCTTGTCCTAAAGGATATACAAAATCATGAAAAACAAAACATAACAGTAAAAAGTTTTTTCTTTCACTTGGTAGAAGGTCAAGTCTTTTAAAATTCAAACTTTGTTAGCATTTCTTAAGACTGCATTTTTTATGAAAAGGTTGACAATTTGGTTTACACAAAAATTAGGAAAGTACATTTCAGAAAAAATAAAGTACAGGAAAACAACTCCCATCTTTCTCATAAAGCTGTACTTAACTTTTCTTTCTTGCTGCTTGTAGCAATTGGAAATCACAGCTCAAAATTGGTGACATTCTTCCCATCACAAGATGGGAGCATAATATCCTGTTTTCTTAAATCTGGGCTGGTTTGTGACTGTATTAACAAATAATACATGTCAGAAGTGACACTGGGTGGCTTCCAAGACCAGGTTATTTAGGCAATACAGCTTCTGCCTTGTTCCCTGGAACATGTGCACTTGGAACCTTGCCATACAAAAAGTCCAATTGCCCTGAGTCTGCTGAGCTGCAGGGAAATCAAGCTAAACAGGTCTGGGTGGTGCTCTTGCTAATAGTTTTCAAGTCATCCCAGCCTAAGTACCAGAGATGTCAGTGAAGACTTCAGATAATACCAAACCTCAGTTGTTGAGACAACTTTCATGTCTTCTCAGTTGAGACTCCAGAGATCATAGACTAAGAACAAGACATCCCTGCTGTGCCTTGTCTGAATTCTTGACTCTCAGAAGCAGTGAACATAATAAAGTGGCCATCTTTAAGTTGCTAAATTATGCGTAATTTGTTACCTAGTCAGAGTAATCAGGACACTTCTAAAGGTTCTGGAACCCAAGGAACACCCCACATCCATTTTGAGGACTTGCTTTCAATCAGTCAACCCAAACCCAAGAAGAACATTAGGAACCTTTTGCTTTACTGCAAAAACAACACCCTTTTTTTTTCTTTGTAGAGACAGACTCTCACTTTATTGCCCTCGGTAGAGTGCTGTAGCGTCACAGCTCACAGCAACCTCTAACTCCTGGTCTTAAGCAACTCTCTTGCCTCAGCCACCCGAGTAGCTGGGACTACTGGTGCCTGCCACAAGGCCCAGCTATTTTTTTTGTTGTTGTTGCAGTTTTGGCTGGGGCCAGGTTTGAACCTGTAACTTTCGGTATATGGGGCCGGTGCCCTATCCACTGAGCCACAGGCGCTGCCCAACAGCGCCCTATCTTTATGCAATAGACATAGACATCTCTTTTCTCCAGTGTAAGAGAGAAACTTTCTCATGTTATAAACATTATTCCCAACTCCTTCCCCAGAGACACATCAAAGCTTCATTATCTGACATTGGTTTCTGCTGTCACTGTATCACAACCTACAAGTGAACACCTATGACTGCCCTTAAAATTAACTCTTCTCGTTACTGTGTGAAGCCTTGCTGCACTGATCCTCAAGAATAACTTGTACCCCCCAATATAAGAATCACGTGGGGAGTCTATTACTGCAGATTTGCTAGGCACACTGTGGGCCTACCGAGTCAGACTCTTTTGGGGTGCTCTACGGATGATTCTTGTGCTTACTAACTTTGAGACACTCAGTCACTCTCCCAAACCATTAAAAGAAACAACAACAACAACAACAAAAAAAAAAAACCAACTGTGGGAACAAAGCAAGCTTTTTCTCCTCCACTATCACACTTGACAAGAAGACTTCTGAGACTACATGTATAGGGCAGGGGTGGAGAACCTGTGGCCTTAAGGCCACAAGTGGCCTTCTAGGTTTTTAAATGTGGCCTTTTCACTGAACCCAATTTAAAATACCAAAGAATAAAATGAGTTTCAATGGGATAATCCTCCCAGATTGACTGGCACAATTAAAACATTAATAAGCCATGAGAGCTAACTTCCCCTGGCTGACTGATGCCTCTACTGCACTAGGCTGGCTGGCCAGAGTTTATGGGGTCAGGTGCAACAGTGCACTGTTTCTGCTGAAAGTGGAATTTGTAAAGAGTTGCACAGTTCAACAAACAGTATTTTTAAAATTGTCTGCTTAACAGCCCATCATGTCAAAAAACACTAAGAGAACTCTGAAGGAAGAAAATAGATTTCTTATGAGGATTGGGAACTGCAATATTATCTTATTTCTGTTCAAGATAAGATGATTTGCTTCATCAACAAATAAGATGATTTGCAACATCAGCATTAAAGAAATCCAGCACATCAGCATTATAACCCTCACAAGGACTACAAATATTTTAAATTGGGGGAGAGACACAAGAGGTTGTATTTGTAGAAATTATTAATAAAAGATGAAAAGCAAAGACAATCCTTTCAAGTAGCCATAAGACCTGGAAATAAAGCCGCTGAAGCAAATTATAAAGCTTACTTATATACTTAGGAGGGAAGGGAAGCCATTCAGTTTAATGTAGAAACTGTGAAAGAATGCATTGTCAAAGTCATAGGATGCTTAGACCTCGATAACTTTCCAAAGTATATGGCTTGGCACCTGTAGAGTGGCTTAGGGCACAAGCCACATACACGGAAGCTGGTGGGTTCAAACCCAGCCCAGGCCTGCCAAACAACAATGATAAATGCAACCAAAAAATAGCTGGGCGCTGTGGCAGGTGTCTTTAGTCCAGCTACTTGAGTAGCTCAGACAAGAGGATCACTTAAGTCCAAGAGTTTGAGGTTGCTGTGAGCTGTGATACCATGGCATTCTACTGAGGGTGACACGGTGAGATTCTGTCTCAAAAAAAAAAAAGTGCAAACAATTGTCTCTTTCAAGGAGAACCGTAACTGATCATCAGCATGAATTACCCTTCAACTTAACAGAACAACTTCATGCAATATTTCAAAGGGAAAATATGTATTATTCAACTGATACTACTGACTCAGTCAGGTTTTATACTTCACTCAGGTCATAAGAGAAGATTTTCTTTCTACGAAGAGTTCCTCACCTTGGGCACTCTTGCAAACAGAACACGGGGAATAGACATCTTTCAAGATAAATGTTGTGAAGTTAGACTGAATTTGATAAATTTAGTTACTATATGTACACAGTGCACCTTCCATGACAGGAAAACATGAAGGGTTTATTGGACAGATACAAAAACTATTAACAGACCCAGGTGGTTCTCATTCCTTTTCACTGTATCTTGTGTAAGCAAAATCTCTGTGCTGAAATCACTATATCTTGTATAAGCAAAATCTCTGTATTATTTCAAGGGACACTTTACAACATGTTGCAAGTATTGTTAACTATATTCCTGCCAATACAACCCAGCATCATCAGCTTTATCAGCTTCATAACATGCTAAAGCTGAATGAGGGGGTTTTCAGGGTGGATTTGCCTATCATTCGAATGTGCCTTGGCTATCACAGAGATAGGTGTTGGCAAAGATTTATCTCTGCAAAAACAGACAGTTAAACTTTATGAAGAAAAGAATCTACAATGTGAATTATTGAAGATTTTTATAGTAATGCAATATTTCTGTGTATCATATCAAATCAAAATGACTTGAATATTTCTTTGCAAGGTAAAACTAGTCTGTATGTGATATGTAGACTTAGTGGAAATGCTTGGAAAAAATCCAAGCATTTAGAAAAAAGGTATCTTTTTTCAAAACACTCGTCTTCAAAAGGAAATTTCAGATAAAAGTTTTTCCCAGTTAGCAAAGTTCATTGACAAGCAGGATGAATATGCAGCTGTGATAGACCTATTAATTGGAAAACATAATGAAACGTTCACTGATTTTGAAAATCATGACACCAAACTCAAATTAGCATTTCGGCCTCTCGTAATTGATATCACCGAGACTCCGAAAGAACAGTACATGACATTTAAGTCACTGTTTGATGCTAAGAAAAATCCAAGTGAAATATGGGAAAATGCAGTGAATTATCACAGCCTTTGGCAACATGCCCGAAAATATGGTTTCTTGCTTTTCAACCACTTATCACTGCAAATATACAATTCTGCCACCTAACTCAAATCAAGATGCCCTTAAGGTCACAGTTGACTAATACCTATGTAGAGGATCAAATGAAACTGTGAACCTCCATGCTGCAACCAAATATTCCAATGCTTTCCAACAAAAAGGAGACACAACAGTCATTAAAAGGTTACTTAACCTTAAAATTAAGGTTTTAGCGTTACTTAACCTTAAAAAATTGAAATAGTTTCTTTCAGTTTTTGAGATTATTAGGTACATAGTTAGATTTTTACAAAATAGTGTACATTTGTAAGCATATCCTAATTGAAGTTTCTTTAATGTAGCCTTATTTGATTACAACTAAATTAATGCAGCCTTCCAACATGAAAAGGTTCCCCACCTCTGGTGTAGGGATTTTCCCATATGCACTAAGCAATTCTCCAGCAACCCCCCACTTCCTTAGAGTCAATAATGTACTATGACAGTTCATAAAACTCAGGCAAATACTGTACGTACATTTATTGGTTTAATATAAAGCATATTTTAAGGTCTGGACGTTACAGGTGGCTCACACCTATAATCCTAGTACTCTGGGAGGCAAGGCAAATGGATTGCCTAAGCTCATGAGTTTGAGACCAGCCTGAGCCAAAAGCAAGATCCCCGTCGCTAAAAATAGCTGGGCATGGTGGCGGGTGCCTGCAACACAAACTACACAGGAGGCTGTAACAAAAGAATCTCTTAAGCCCAAGAGTTTAAGGTTCCTGTGAGCTATGATGTTACAGCACTTTACCGAGAGTGACAAAGTGAGACTCTGTCTCAAAAAAAAAAAAAAAAAAACAGAAAAAGAAAAAAAAGGATGTATATACATATATATATATAATATAAATGTATGTGTGTATATATATTGTGCATAGCCTATTTGTATACCTAGCCTATTTTAAAGGACACAGATGAACAGCCAAATGAAGAGATGCTGGAGCATCCATGCCCTCTCTCGGGATGCCGTCCACCCAGAATCACCACCTGGAAGCCCATCAATCTTGTTCAAGAGTTTTTAATAAAGCTTAATGTTCAACCTCACTCTTATTTCCCTTCCTGGGTAGGAAAATTGCTGCAAATTGCTGCAAATCTACAATTTGGTGGGGCTGAAAGTTCCAACCCTTTAATCCTCTAATCACTTGTCCTTTGTTGTCACTGGCCCCATTCTGAGCCCATTCAAAGTCATTTCATTAGTAAGAACTTCAGATGTGATCAACAGGAGCTCATAATGAATAACAGAAGATATTCCTTTCTCCCAGGAAATACCAAGGGTTTTACAGCTCTGTGTCAGAAATGGGACAAAGACCTATTATATTTCTTTTTAGGCTATACCAATCCTCCCTAATTTTCCTACCTGATGGCATTTCTATGCTATGGAAGGTCCCTCTTTCTCTCCCCAATCCTGTCATTGTTTTTCCTTTTCATAATACACTCTCCCCTGGATCATCTCATCATCTCCTGTGATCTCAATTACCAATATAAGCTAATGGAACCTAAATTTCCTACAATTCTCCCTAGTCCCAGTCTCTCATCTCCAACTCTTAGATAATTCCACTTGAATGCCTGACAGGTACCATACATGCACAGCTAAATGATCCAAACCCCAACTCTTACTTTCTTTCTATAAATCTATCTCTATCAATGGCATTCAGACAAGTGAGTAATTCCTGATTCTTCTTTCACAGTTCTGAGATAATCACTAGGTCAGACTTTATATAAACTCTTTCATATCTTTTATCAACCCCTCCTCTCCAATTTCATAAGCCAGGTGCTTATAATTTCTTTTCTAGATTATTATGACTGTTAGGTAGATAGCATGGAGCCTTCAGGACCTTCCTGGGAAGAAGGCCAAGCATGGGTACTACATCTTGGTGCTGCCCCACCCTTGATCCTACTCCCGCCAACACCTTCCAGCTGGGAAGGCCAAGCACATTAGGATTTGGAAAGTGACCTAGAATTATACAAAGCTAATTATCATGTGTTAACTGTTCACCAAAGAGGTTCCATGAGGATGTATGAACCACAGGGAAAGCCCAATTAAGCAGTATAAAAATAGGACCCCAGACCATTATCAGAGTCTTTTTGTTATAAGAGGCCCATTCTTCATCTGTGGCAAATGAATCTTGCTCTTGCTTTGTAAAACTATCTTGCCCTTCCTTAACAAACTTCAGTCAGTCTTCCACTAGGAATATACCAAGAACCAAGAACTAGACTGACAAACCCCTACACCACTGCCTCCTACTTTCTGTACTGATTCAATTCACTTTCCCATTATATATAAGATTATAATGGTAACACTCAATCCTCTCATGACCTTTTCAAAAATAAAAGAATGCAGAATTTTTTCTTTCCATGATACATAAAGTCCTGCACCACAATCTGGCCCACCTCTTTGGCCACTGTTCCCTAATGCCCTATTCATAGTTCTCCAGACATACAATGGTCTTTCTTTTCTTTTCCATTTGTGACTTTCTATAAAAAATGGGCTTTTGAATTTTTTTTTTTTTTGCATCCAAAGCTAATACCTATTTTCCTTCTCAACTAGAACAGCTGAGTCACCACCTTTCCAGAAGACTCTTCCTTCCTTTACCCTAATGTGAAGTACATCCTAATCTTTTATATAGCTACCTCTACGTAAGACCCTGAGAATAAAATCAAGTCAAAAAGCAGATATAAAAAAGATAGGGTGCTCAGGGAAGGCTTCTGAGTAGGAAAGAGCCAGGCATCAATATAACAAGGCAAGGGGGGGAAAAATCAAGAATTGCATAGAATATTACAAGTCAAAAAACTCTCAGATGGGAAATAGCTTAAAAAGCCTATGAAGTTACTGAGCAAATATCCTTTCTGGGAATTATGGGGTTTAAAATCCTTCTGGAAGACATACCTGACACCTGTTAGCTAAAAGAAGACATTAGAAAATAATCTCTAAATATGGTGAGTTTACTCAGGAATAAGTAATAAGGATTATAATTTAGAATGCACAGAATGGTAAGCCACCAATACATTTGGTATGGAAGGGTAAGAGGAGCTTTTATTAGGAAAAAGATATTTACATATAATCTGCTAGAAATACAGTTCATTAGTACCAGAAGTTCAAAGCCAGTGTTGTAAATTCATTGGTGGAGTTACCACCACTGGGAAAGAATTCTTCCAAGAACGCTTTATCTGAATTACTACAGTTCTTAAGGAAAGTCCATTGAGAAGCCTTATCAAAGCAAAGGACTTTAGAAAGTCCTTGAGAACAGTTTTTATTAAACACATGCCTCTCTCCTTTAAGACTTCGAGTGGACCATCTTATCTGGGTCTGACAGAAGTGATTTCATCCTGGTTAGCTATAATCATCACATAGTCAAACTTTAAAAACTCAGTCACAACTTATGTTTATCATTTTCATTCTTATAACTGGTTAAGAGACAGTTGTTGATTGACCATCATAAAATGTTATTTTATACCAGAAGCTAAGATGAATAAATTCTTTTATATCCCAACAGCTTTAACATGCAATACAGTAAAAAACTGTTGTGGGAAAAAGTTAGAAATACAACTTGCTAAAAATCAATAATAAAGTATTACCTGCCAAAAAATGCCACCTTCATGTGTCTCCGAGATAACACTTCACCAATGACAGAAAGCTTGCTTTTATATCCCTGTATTTCTATCAGATCATCCTCAGTGGCTATTCGATCAAGTTCTGGATTCTTGTATGTTGCTGCAAAATTGGAATGGCATTAGAAAGGTGTTATAGATGAATACTACAAAAATTATACAAAGAAATACCTAAGATTGTACATATTTTGGCTTTGTTCTATATTAACATGCCATTTGAAAATAAAAATGCCCATAATTCCTGAATGTTTGGTAAAAGGTACATGTCCCACTGCAATGGGTCATAAGAATCCTGCCCCAAAGAATTTTAAAAAAATTAAAGAACCCTGTCAAAAGGGTACTCAATATTCATCTAAGTTTCAAAAATAAAAACTACTCACCCAAGACAATATACTTCGAAAGACAGAAACTAGAACCTAATACCCACCTTATTTTTCTTCTACCCCAACTAGACCTTCAGATTTTGAGCTAAAAAAGGGATCTACATATTAAGAAAATGGTTGGGGAGGAGGGAGTGGGGGAAGCAAGAAGGAGGGAGGGGGATTGGTGTGCTCCCACCTAATAGGTACAATGTAAAGGCCCACCTCCTGAGTGCAGGGCACAATTAAAACAGGGACTTCACATAACAAATGCAAACACCGTAACCTAATCATTTGTATCCTCATACTACTCTGAAATAAAAAAACAAAATAAAACTAAAAAAGCTCCCCCAGGTAATTCTAAAAGAAAGAAAATAGTGAAGTGGCTGGCTGGGTATGGTGGCTCACACCTACAATCCTAGCACTCTAGGAGGCCAAGGCAGGTGAATCGCCTGTGCTAAGAAGTTTGAGAACAGCCTGAGCAAGAGTAGGACCCCTGTCTCTACTAAAAACAGAAAAAACTAGCCAGTTGTCGCAGGTGTCTGTAGTCCCACCTACTTGGGAGGCTGAGGCAAGAGGACACCTACTTGGGAGGCTGAGGCAAGAGGACAACTTGAGCCCAGGAGTTTGAGGTTGCTGTCAGCTATAATGATGCTATGGGACTCTACCCAGGGTAGGGTGACAAAGTGAGATTGATTCAAAAACATGAAAGAAAATGGTGAAGTTTGAATAGGAACCCCTCAGAAACTAATGTATCAGGGGTTCTCAACCTGTGGGTCACGACCCCTTTGGGGGGGGTCGAACGATCCTCTCACAGGGGTCGCCTAAATACATCCTGCATATCAAATATTTACATTATGATTCCTAATAGCAAAATTACAGTTATGAAGGAGCAACGAAAATAATTTTATGGTTGGGGGATCACTACAACACGAGGAATTGTATTAAAGGATTGTGGCATTAGGAAGGTTGAAAATCACTGTAACACATGGTTGAAGGGGGCCAGGTAGGGTGGCTTATGCTTGTCATCTCCATACTTTGGAAGGTCAAGGCAGGTAGTACTGCTTGAGCCCAGGAATTTAAGACCAGACTGGGTAAAGTAGTGGGACCTTATTTCTTAAAAATAAATAAATAAATAAATAAATAAATAAGATATGGTTCGAGGTCCCCAAGCTAAGAAAGACCTTGCTATCATATCACTTTTTGTCTGTTTTCCACCTATTGGGGCAAAACAGCTCATTTAACATGAAAACAGAAAAAGAAAACAGAACTACAGATTGTATCCCACTCAGGTCAGGTTTAAGGCCCACCCTGGCTCTAACCTCTTCTCCATAGCAACGAAAATAATTTTATGGTTGGGGATCTCCACACCATGAGTAACTGTATTAAAGGCTTGCGGCGTTAGGAAGGTTGAGAACCATGCCATAGAAGGAGGCAGCTAGAAAAGCCTGGGTGTGAAAAGTAGAAAACATTTCAGTTTTGTTTATATTTCAGGACCAGGAAATAACCCGACATTTACATTTTTAATCATTTCTCTTTGAAGGTTAAAACTTAAGAGTCATCTGGCTATCTGAATCATCCTAATTAGAGACAAACACAGCCACTTAAAACTTATCAAATGCACATCAAATTATACTTAAGGTTTTTATCTCATCATACTTCTCTAGGTCATTAATCAAGAAATGTGTGGGCAGCACCTATAGCTCAAAGGAGTAGGGTGCCAGCCCCATAGGACGGTGGTGGCTGGTTTAAACCCCCCCCCAGCAAAAAACTGCAAAAAAAAAAAAAAAAAAAAAAAAAACACAACGATACGTGCAATTTGGTGAATAATGAAAAGTATGGCTTATGTATCATACTTCTGTTTTTCATTTTATTTTTGTTCTTCTGTTTTTTTCCTGGTTTATTTGCTTTGTCTCTTTTTCACATTTTTACTGAGGTTCCAGAATCACTAAAATTGAATTAAGATTTTAAACCTGCCATTTCACTAGTTCCTAGCATAACATTGTCAAATGAGCTCAATACATAAAAGACATTAAACTCAACTTCATTTTCACTTCCTATCAAAAATATTTTGGAAAAAATATTTTTCAAAAGTCACTGTGCCAGCTCAAATTCTTCCCAAAGTGGTAACAAAGATTCTACACTAGTATTTTATTCATTTTATCATTCAACAACAAAATCTGAATTGTGTTAAGTTTAGTGCTAGAGATAAAACAATAAGACCCTAAAAGAGATCAAAATCTAGTAAGGGAAGGTTAGTAGAGACATGAAAAGTTTGATTCTACCAGCCCACCACAAGTTCTGCATTGTCACTGGAGAAGTTTACAGAATCCCTCCCTTTTCACTGTATAGTTGAGGGATACATAATCTTAACCAGAAGAAATTTCAATAGTTATCTCTGCCCTTGGTGCCCGTAGCATAGTGGTTACGGCGCTAGCCACACACACCGAGGCTGGCAGGTTTGAACCCAGCCGGGCCAGCTAAACAACAGTGACAATTACAACAGAAAATAGCCAGGCGTTGTGGCAGGCGCCTGTACTCCCAGCTACTTGGGAGGCTGAGGCAAGAGAATGGCTTGAGCCCAAAAGGTGGAGGTTGCTGTGAGATATGTTCCCATGGCACTCAACCAAGGGCAACATAGTGAGACTCAAAAAAAAAAAAAAAAAAGTTATCTCCAAACCACTATTCCCTAGTAGTAGCACTTTTCTCACCACCTTTGCTTGAACAGCTATGAAAAGTAAATTCCTTTTCCCCTTTTCCACTATAGCCAAGACTCATTTGAGAGGATAAGATAGTCCTGAAGTCTTGGATATAATGAGCAAATGTGAACTACTTGATTTTTCATCTGAGTACGTATTAGTTGTGTGATGTTGGGCAAGCAACTTTTCTGTCTCTTGGTTTCTTCATCTATTTATTTTATTTTTCTATTTTTCTGAGATAGTCTCATTCTGTCACCCTGAGTAGAGTACTCATGTGTCGTAACAGCAACCTCAAACTCTTAGTTGGGATGATAGGCACCCACCAAAAGGCCTGGCTAGTTTTTCTATTTTTAGTAGAGATGGGATCTCACTCTTGCTCAGGCTAGTCTGGAACTCCTGAGTTCCAGCAATCCACCCTCCTGGGCCTCCCAAAGTGCTAGGATTATAGGCATGAGTGAGTTACCATGCCCCACCAGTTTCTTCATCTTCAAAATGAGTATGATTAAAACCTGCCCACTGGTGATATAATTAAATGAGTTATTAATACAGAAAGTATTTAGTTATTTCTTAGTTGTTATTAATACCATGTAACCTTTCTTTTTCAGAAGGGAGCAGAAATGGGTTTTGTCCATTACGTTATTCCTCATATTATATACCATAATGCCTTTAATATGTATATAATAACTAAAGCTGAAAGAATAAAGCACTTTTATATATTTTCAACAATAATCATTTTAAGAACTTACGAGGAACTAACCTTCAACAAAATGTGATCCTTCAGTAACAAACTCCAGTAACTGGTCAAAGATTGTAGTTATTGCCTTCTTAGCCAGCACAAAGTGCTTCAGTGGAGAAGCCGTTTCTGCCATTATGCTACTAGGGGGAGAAAAAGAGTTAGAAAAGCACAAATTAAACTGTATAATACAGATGTGCAAACTGATGACACTTTCCAGTGTCATTAACAACACACCAACAGAATAAATTTTAAAATCTGGCAGTTTATGCCTAATTATTTTTAGGTAATTGCTTTTTGGAGAAAAGTGTTGAGTGACATTTTACTAAAATAAGTAAAATCTATTAGCCAAAATCTTGGCTGCAATTTCTTCATTTCCCTTTGGTGAAGATGAAACTAATTGTGGCTAAGTTGTGACTGCGTGTGCCTCTCTGTACTCATCAGGAAACTGGGTTAGGGAAATCAAACCAAGTTTACGAACAATAACTAAGTCATTAAGTTTCCCAACCTGGAGCTTTAAGTGGGTGGACGTGGCCAAACAGAGAAATAAAATTTCAAGACCATAACAAAATACTGACGTTTAGAAAGTAGTAGCTTTCATCACAACAAATGAACAGGCAAGGCTTAAAGGAAGCATAAACGTTTCCAGCCAAAGCACCAAAAACTTCAGAGAATGAGTTTAAAAAAATTTAGCCCCCGGCGGCTTCTCATGAATAAGATAGCAAAGACAATCTCACCACAATCTAATCCTGGTATGTACATGGAATGGACCACACTGGCCACAAAGAAGGGGGATCCTTCCAGAGTCAAGAAGTGACTGTACCAAGGAGATGCGTGGGAAAAGCCGGGCAGGGCAATGGCCCGCCCGGGCTCGAGTGAACACCCACCTTGACGAAAGGCCTATCGCGCCTTCCACTCGGGCGCCAGGGCCGCAGAGTTCGGGGCCTGAGCTCGGCACTGCCCCGAGTGCTCCGGCCCGGGCGGCACCCCCCACCCCTCGAGCTCGGCCTCGCGGGCTCCGCGGGCTTGACCCGGCCGCCGGCCCGGTTCGCCCGCTCCTCCCCACAAGACAGCGGCGGTGGCGCCTCGTCACAGAGCGCTCCGCGCACGCCTACCCGCCTTCCGTCCCTAGCCGCTCCAAGGTCACCCCGAACGTGCTGGTGGTCTCGGCAGCGGGTACTCACACTGTCTTGGCTCGGACCTATCAACCGGCAACCGCAGCTCGGCTGCTGCCCCCAGACTGCCTCATCTTCCCCACAGAGGTTAGAAACCCTGAGGAGGAGGGAGGCGTGCCAAGGGCGGTCACTTCCGGTCTCTAGCAGGCCCTTTTCTGTTTGGCTCCGTGGCCGGAAGTGCATCTGTGCGGGCGCCATTTTCCTTAAGGGCACGCCGGGCGTGTTGTGGGCGGGGACCACTGCCAGCCTTGTGGTTTTGGTTCCGCCCTCCTACTTCTCCTCTCCACCCGCCCATCCCGCCTTAAGCGTTCAAAGTTTCCAAAGCTCTGCCCAGCCTAGCTATTAGCTATCTTCCAAGGGCTACCTTAGTGGGGTTGGGGCTGTGAGAAAAGAAGTGTGAAAAGAAAGAAGGCCAGTGTAGCTGAGGTGTAGGGAGGAAAAAGGAGAATTGGGAAAATAAATTTAGAGAGGCAGGCAGGTGTAGAATCATATAGGCCAAGATCAGAAATTTGAATTTTAAGTGCAATGGAAACTGTTGGAAAGTTTTAAGCCTAGAGAATATGATCTGATTTACATTTAAAAGGTCATTTTGATCGCTTTGTGGGTACTGGACCGTAAAGAGAGTCCACACAATGTTTTTTAAAGAGCCTGGTCTATTGGTTGGAAGTAGAGACATTCTGCAAAAGATGGCTATTATTTGTAGTAACATACTATAAAGCACAGGTGCAATTACAAAATAAGTTGGAATCATCTGGCTTCAGTTTACAGTGTTTATCAACTCACCCCATAAACACACAAAACACAGCATGCTAATCATTTCTGCTAGGGATCCTTAGAATTGTACTTTCAGTGGGGTGTGGCGGCTGACATTTGTAATCCTAACACTCCGGGTGGTTGAAGGTAGAAAAATCACTTGAACTCAGGAGTTTGAGACCAGTCTGAGCAAGAGAGAGAGTCCCAGCTCTACTAAGGGGGGAAAAAAAAGAAAGAAATTATTTAGAATTGTACTTTCTATCAAGTTTTGTTTTTCAGTAAACATCTGAAACTACTTATATAACTGTGCAGAAGACCAATGAAAGTTTCATGCTTTGCCAGGCACAGTGGCTCATGCCTGTAATCCTAGCACTCAGGGAAGCTGAGTCGGGTGGATCGCTTGAGTTCACGAGTTCGAGACCAGCCTGAGCCAAACCGAGACCCCCCCCACCCCCACCCTCACCTCTAAAAATAGCTGGGCATTGTGGCCAGAGCCTGTAGTCCCAGCTGCTTAAGAGGCTGAGGCAAAAGAATCACTTCAACCCAAGAGTTAGAGGTTACTGTGAGCTGTGATGCCAGAGCACCGTATTGAGGGGACAAAGTGAGACTCCATCTCAAAAAAAAAAAAAAAAGAAAAAAGAAAAAAAAGAAAGAAAGAAAGCGTCCTACTTTGCTGCAGGAGTGTTAATGTGTGTCAGGAGGCAGGATACAGAGGGTAAGAAATTTATTGCAAGCAATTGGCTTGTACGATTGCAAGGGCTATCTAAGAAAGTCCAAAATACCTAGGGAAGGCCAATAGTAGTAAAGAATGATAACTCTTGGACAGGAGTTGACACTGCAGTCCACAGAATTTCTTAGCAAAACCTATTCAGATCAAGCCCACTCAGATAACCTTCCTTTTCATAAAGTCAACTAACTATAAATGTTAATCACAAATACTTTCCCCCAAACACGTAGTGTTGCACTGAAGAACCGGGTACCTGTTTAAGCTGACATCTAAAACTGACCATCACACTGTTATCAGCTATTTGGCAAAATGTTTCAAAATCTATAATGTGAAGGTCTTTAGACCCAGCAATCTTAGGAAAATAATCAAAGATATGGACTGAAAGCTTATAAATATGTAATCAAATATTATAAATACACACAAATACAAATAAATCATGAAAAATTTGAAATATTTCAACTGTTCACATAAAGAGATGGGTTAAATAAATTATGTACATGCAAGGGACGGATCATTGTACAATCAGTAAAGTTTGTTTTGGAAAAATACTTGACATGAAAAATGTTCATCATATTGCCAGGATATATAAAAATATTATATATGTTTTATTTCTGGATAGTGATATTACATCTTTTGCCTTTGTACTTGTCTATTTTCCACATTTTCTGCATCTACTATATATTGTTTCTATGAGAAAAATCTAATAGTTTATATTTTTACTTCAAACATATACATAATTGGTAACAATTCCAACTAATAAGCACTATAATTTACAATGCTGGTAAGGCATTAACCAAAAAGAAATGCAATTTTAGACTAAATTTCAAGCATCAACCAGCTTGTAGAGGTGAAAGCATTTGCCACTCTTAAGATCATTCATACATTTATTCAGTGAATGTGTATCGAACTGACAATCCTTCAGTGAAAAAGCATGGTATGTAAAATCTGAAGACCTCTGTTTGCATCCAGTCTATATCCCTAACAGCTATGTGAAGCCCTTAAATACTAAAGTTTTGAGCATAGGCAGTCTCAGAGGGAACTTTTGCTTTATTTATATTGATTGAATATCTAAAATCATGATAGTATCCCTTTATTAGTTCAGCACTTAATAGTTAATATAATTATTGTATTTTAAAGCAAAAGTGACATTACATGCTATAAATTATAAAACTACAATTAATTGTTTAATACAATAAGTAATAATACATAATTTAAACCATAGCTTTTATTTTTATAAAATAAAATAAAACTATTATTAGAACTGGTGACAATTCCACAAGATTTCTGAAATTTAAATCAGAAGCCTTCTTGGACACCAGTTACAACCAATTAGAAAATAAGATAGTAGACCAGAGTTGTAGAGGAATGTTAAAAAAAAATAAAACGAGTGAATAGAAAATACGATAGCATGTCAAAACAACCGAAATGTAAAGAATGTGGGAATTGACCTAACAAAACTGCTTATGACCTGTATGAAAAACAGGAAAAAGAACATTTAAAACGAGACCTGAGTAAGTGCAGCAATATACAATATTTACAAAATGAAAGATTTATCATCACACAATAATTAAATGTCTAATTCGCTCTAAAATGATCTATAATTTTAATGCAATTCCTGTTAAAATATCAATACGACAATGGATGGAATTGGAACTAATTCTAAATTTACATAGAAGAAAAACTCCACCAATAACTAAAACAATTCTCAAAAAGAGCAGAGCAAATGAATTCACAATACTTTATATTAAGGCATATTGCAAAAACCTAATATTTGAAGCATGCTGTTACTGTTAAAGTATGTGATACTGTTGGAGGAACAAACAATAGAATGTAATTGAGTACAGACACAAACCTACATGCTAATTATGTATGTGGGGAGTTGATATGTGATAAATTGGTATCATGACTCACGGAGGGAAGAGGAATTATTTAAATAATAGCACTAGAGAAATTGGTTCACTTGAGTGAATAGAAAACTTGAATAATACCTCCACACAAATTAAGATGGGTATAAGAGCTATACATGGAAATTAGAACTAGAACATTAATAATTTTGTAAGGGTTGCAGAGGATTTTGTAAACAGAAAGCACACCTTCTAAAGGGAAAATGTGATGGATCTATCTACTTTACATTTAAGATTTCTGATGAACAAAAGATGTCAGTAACAGATGACATACCGGTAATCTATTTTCTGCAGTATATATAGCCAACAAAGATCAAGATTGGAATTCGATATTCTCAACCTTATCATTCATATATCACCTACCTAGATTTTTCCATATCCATGTATCATTGCTATTTACTTATTTTTTTATCATATTTTATTTTTTTGCTTTTCTTAAAAAATAATTTTGACCTAAAATATTAATGAATCAAAGATTTGGTGTGCTAATTAAATTTTACAACATATAATTTATAATCATGATAATAAACTATAGACCATATACATGGCCAGGCTCAGTGGCTCACATCTGTAATCCCAGCATTTTGGAAGGCCAAGGGGGGGAGGATTACCTGAGGCCATGAGTTCGAGACAAGCCTCAGCAATGTAGAAAGATGCCCCCCCCCCCCCATTTCCACAAAAAAAAATTATAAAAATTAGCCAGGTGTGGTGGAGTGTGTGGTCGTCCTACCTACTAGGGAGGCTGAGGCTGGAAGACTGCTTGAGCCCAAGGGTTTGAGGTTACAGTGAGCTATGATAGTATCACTGTACTCAGCTGGTTGAAGAACAAGATCCATCTCTAAAAAATAAAAACTAGATACCACATACAATTATTTTTATATGATGCCACTTTGTGAGTCTTGAGTACATCTGTGAGATCCCTCCCAGATCTAATGTTCTATCATTCTAGGTTAGTTTCTTCTATTTAAGCATTTTAGTTGCTCACAAATATTTGACTAAGGCCATAAGGAACTTAACCATACCGTGTAACCATAAAGAAGTTATTTATTAACATCTGTGTCATAATGTTCTGCTGCTTAAAACCACAATAGATAATTCAAAATTTATGAATTCAGCACAGCCAAACTGCTGCCAGACAGGTACATATATTTACAGGGTATACAAGCAAAAAATGTGGTATACAACGTGAAGGAAGTAATTTATTTTAATAGTATACAGAATAGAGGGAAAGAAGAATCAAAGAAAACAAATCTACCCTGTCTTAATCAGTTTTAGCTGCTATAACAAAATACCATAGACTACGTAGGTTAAAAAGTACAGAAATTTGAGATCGCATTAAAGATGGCGGCCAGGTAACAGCTTCCCTGCAACTGTGCACGGTGAGTCTAGGAAGATAAGACTCCAGGCATCTCTGACCGGTGAGATCTGCCTATAACCATCCCTTTAAGGTTGCAGGGATCCAGCAAGGGACTTCTGGAACCCAAGAGGAGGACAAAAACAGTGGAAAACTGGCAAGAGGTTGCGTGTGTTTGATCAACCTAATCACGCCGGCAAGCGTGAGTACAAGCAGCAGTGAGACTGCAAACCAGAAAGGCCTTACCTGTGAACTTACCTGTGAACTGTTT
>CAUYPK010170613.1:0-29485 GCA_963574355.1 Loris lydekkerianus
GCAAAGTATCCCAGGAATGGAAGAAAAAGTATCCAATGTACTCAGCCCTACTATGAAGCTAAACTATAGCTTTCACATGAAGGCTATAACCCAACTATAGCACAAGACTATGGGGAAAGGACCAAGGAAGGGGAAGGGAGAAGGGAGGTTTGGGTGGAAGGAGGGTAATGGGTCGGGCCACATCTATGGTGCATATTTTTATCTATAATAAAAAAAAAAAATTAAAAAATAAAATAAAATAAAATAAAATGTCGGATCTTCGTCACAGGATTATACAATGTCAGAGCTGGCCGGAGGTTGTAGCTCTGTGCTGTGGAGACGGCGAGGTCTCCAGGTGAAAGCCATCTGCCCAAAGCCACTTACATTACCAATGGTGGGGCTGGGATCAGAACCCAGGCCTTCTGATAGTCTTCACAGTTTTCTTCATTATTTTGCTTCATGTAAACACCCAGGATATTAATTACGCAAATAATAAAATGTATTTACAAACAGATGATACTGAATCAAAGATTAATACGTTTTTGAAGTATACAGCATACTTGATAACCCCATGTTTTATTTACTCTCTACTTGCCTTGGTGCTTGTATATTTTATTTGTTTGTCTTCTCAATAATTGTTTTGAAGTGAAACTCATGGCTGTTTATAAGCTTTAGATCGAAGTTTCTTTTCTTACCCTAAAAGATTCACAGATGAGTTTTTTAGAAGCTGAATCAACTCCAAAAGACTCACTAATTCAGAACATCTAACAGCAAACATCCTAATTCAGAACTAGCCACAGGGGCTTGTCTTTCTAATAGAAATGTAAACCAGATCTTTATTTGTCACAAAATTAAAATGTGATTCAATTATGCAGAATATGAAGGAACTTGTTTTTGAATTACAAAAAACAAAAACAAAACAAAAAAACAAAAATCACACACTCTGATTTAAAACAATGACACCCTAGCCTTAGTTGCCTTATGCTTTATCACTGCAGATTTTGAACAGTGCGGATGAGAGGCAGCCTTGTGTAAGATAAAATATACATTAAAGAATAGGACTCTGTGTAAACAAACAAATGAGCAATCTAAAAAATTTTAACAACTTTTTGGAGACAAATCAGCCACACCAAAAATGATTAATATGCTGTAATTACCAACAAATGTTATGAAATGAATGTGTTTCCCCAAAATTTGTGTTAAAGCCCTAACCCTCACTACAATGATGTTCCAAGGTGGGGACTCCAGAAAAGAGAGAAAGTGAAAAAATAAAAGTCTGTGGTTTAAGCCACCCAGTCTATGGTGTTTTGTTATAGCAGCTCAGGCTAACTGAGACAGCCAACTACTTTATATTTGCGTAGACCTCTGTATAATTCATCACAGTGGTCAAGGTCAAGTGGTTGCACAACATCCCTTTCTTAGGAACTCGATCAGGGGTTGGCTGTTCATGTGCATTAAAGTATGTGAAAAAATATTTAGCCTCCCTAAATCTGCATTTTGCAAGGGGCTATTCTTGCACTGACTTACTTATACATTTATAGTCTATCTCCCAATGCTTTTGCCTTGGCATAAAATGAAAATTAAAATAGAACTGCATATTTAGCTCAATTTCCCCGCCACAGAACCAGTCCCTAACTTTCTAAAATGTACTTCAGCCTTCAAGTGATTCCTGTCTCCAAACTGCCTCACTTTTCAGTTGTCTGTAGGTCCAGGGGCCAATTGGACAGTTGCTTCCGTGATGCTGAGGGATCCCTAGAGAGCAGGTGTCTCCTCTAGAAACACAGGGGAAAATATGCAGTTAATAAAGAAGGGCAGAGCTTCGCTGACCAGCACATGTAGGAGCTCAGAATTTAAATATACTCATGATCTCACACCTAGAAAGGCTCCTAACTGTCCCCAGGGATCAGAACATTTCTGGTGAGTTTTTTTCTGGCAAAGCCCAGCGCTGTTTCCTATTCCACCTAAATGACCCAACGGACACTTAAAGCGGAAAGAAAAATTCTGCAACTAAAGACCATGACTGTGGGAGAGGAGGCTGATCTAAGTCCTAAATCAGATGATTCTGGGGAGGTTAAACCCCAAAACTATGATAAATAAAAATATAAAGAAAAAATGAAATAAACACAAACTATGCGACTTCTAAATAACCAAATCCAATTTGTTTCCTCATTTTCTCAAAATGGCTCAATTTACCTAATTTAGGGGGGATACAAGTAGAAACAGGAATGACAGAAATATGTCAAGGTGGGCTAAAGCTAGGAATATCTTTTTCTTTAAAATAAACCAAAAGAATATACACATGCATATATAATAAAATGAATACACTGAAAGTTTGAGCAACAAAGAGGAAAAATTTCTCCCTAAATCATACCATTCTAAAATTATTAGACCTATGATCCTAAACATCTTCTCTAACCCGTTTCCTTCCGGGTTCTTACAGAGCTCCAGCGTTTTTGCAAACTGACCTAGGACCCTTTTCAAAGATAACCTGGCCTGACTTTCTTCCCCAACAGCCACGACTGCCTTCCCACAGCTCTGCAGAGGAAGGCCCTGACCCTCAGCCTTCACAGGCAGTCAGGACGGTGGCCAAGGCAAGAGCAGTCCAGCCAAAGAATTCCCCAAGGCGGTTCTCAGGTAACCTGCTGGTTAGATTTCATCTTGTGTGGGTTTAGCTTTGCCTAGCTAGGCAAAGGAGGTACTTGGCCTGGGTTTAGAATGATTTCTGTTTAGGTTTCTTCAGGGCTCAAGTATAAACATCCCAAATAAAGACTCTGCTGTCCTGAAGGGCACCTTTCAAGAGAAACAAAAATGGGACAATCACTTAACAAAAGGGGACTGTTTGGCCACCAATGTCCTGAATGGGGTCTGAGTATGTAACTGCAAGGGCTTTCTGCAACGTTAAAAAGACAGAGAAGAACACAATAGCAAGAAAAGGATCACCCCAGAAGCACCCACTCCAAACCTTCCATCCCCACAGAAGTGCCAACAGATAAAATATAAACCTCTTTGAAGAAAACTCCAGCCGGAGCTCAGCTTTCAGGTTTTAGAAGACGCTGGCATCCCAAGGCCTCCCGCTGTCAGATCAAACACACACAAACTATTTCCCTGATATTTGCCCGGGTTCGCCCACACCATAAAAAACAGGCTTTCATTTTAATCTACTTACCACACCATGGGTGACAAATAATTCATATGACACATTAGTGGAATATGGACAGGGGAAACATTTAGTCAGGCTTACTGAAAACAATAGGAGCTCAGCTCTTGCCTGGGGAGGCAGAGGGACAAGCCCCCTCCTGGCCCACGACTGCAGTTAGAGATAAGGTCAGCCTATGTGTGTCCCAGTTGTTCTAAGTCAACAGGTCTCCATAATGACACCACACTTTACTAGTCCCCCTGTGGGCTATGACATTATCAACTTCCTTCCAGGACTTCCAGAGGCCATTGCATATGGGAAGGTCCCCCCCAAACAGGTAAGTGCCATATACATGCCCCAATGGCAGTCCCCCTACAATCATGACTGTCACCATGAACTTCGTCAATAAGCACTTGTGCGTTTCTTCTTTTCCTGGTCAATGTTAAAACCAACAAAAAAAAGAAAAGAAAAAGATCTTCCACTTCATTTCCCCTGGCTAGACCCATCCTTTGATCTCACCCCTCTCTCCGAGGCCTTCTTTCATCTTTCTCTCCCAGGGCAAGGAGACCTCTGCACAGCTACTATTCCTGCCATCTCGCCCATCCTTGAGGCTCTGCCAAGTGTGAGGCAGATTCCCTTCACAGACGGGACAAATCAATGCTGGGCTGTGTAGAAAGTTTAAAAAAAAAAAAAAAAAAAAAAAGGCAGCAACTCAATCATCAATCAGGCACATGGGGAAGGAGATGACCACCAAAGCAGAGAAAATTCAGATGCAACTCCAAGCCGCATGGGGTATTAGAACCTGACTCTGGGTTTGCAAACATTCTCATTTTTTTAATACCTTAAGGAAATATAGTATCTCTAGGTCTCAGTCTGGTTTGTGAGCTACTTCTCTGTCATCGTGCCAATCCACCCCCTTCAATTTCTCAACCCTACCCACTTGCTTGGACCATAGTATTAATTTCCACTGACATTGCTTTCCCATCCACAAACTTGACCTCATGGATAGAAAATCTCACCTTCGATTTCCCTGTCAGAAGCGCTGCTCAGTGGTCGGGCTCCTTGCTTCCAGCCTGCCTTCCTGAGCGCCAGGCACTTGTGAAATTTTTTTTCTTAATTCCACACATAACATGCTCCCTGCTACCCATCAGACACATCCCTAGCACCTCCAACTCAGGCCATCCCAAGATGAACCTGTGCCTTCTGCTCTCTTCACCCCCAGCCCACCACACAGTTCCAGCCAATAAGCCTGCCCCAAACTCTGGTCCTGATTTCTTTCCTGTCACTGCCTCCAGTCTGCACCCCCAATTCTACCCCTGGGGAATTCTACCTTAGCGTCAACCCCTCAGCCACTACCTCCCACCCCCACCCAGTCCTAGCCTGAGATCGATCGCTCGCTCTCTCTCTCTCTCTCTCTCTCCCTCTCTCTCTCTCTCTCTCTCTCTCTCTCTCTCTCTCCAGAATTATTACAGAGATCTCCCAACTTGGCTCCTATCAAATCTCCAGCCCTAACCCCATAAACTTACATTTAAGTACTTTACCAAAAAGCAAGGCATTTTTCACTTGCTCCAAGTCTTGCTGTAAGAAAAGCCCTAAGTTCTTAGTCTGGCCCCTGCCTTCTTCCCCCAGTCCTCACCAACGTACTCCATGCTCAAGCCCAGCTACATCTCATTCATATTACCTGAGTGTATCACGAACTCTCACCTCACCTGCCTCAGCCTAGAATGCCCTCTCACTTTTAGCCTAAAGAACTTCCCATGTTTCCAAAACCTATAACCACCTCCATGAGTTTCTCTGACTCCACTTGAAGCCTCTTCTCCTTCTTCTGTGCACTAAATATTTTGTAATCCCTACTATAGCACACTACACTTTTAAAAGTAGTTAATCTTGCTTGCCCATCAATTCCCTTAATTCAACTTTGTCCTTCCATGGACCCACATGAGACCTGGCACAATAGTAAGTGCTCAAGAAACACTTGATGAGCTGATGTGAAATCTGAAGCTTTCCAAGAATATTAAGTTTTCTTGCCTCATCCCAGTTTTCCCTCCCTGTCTTTCACAGATTGATTGTAAACTGCACCCACGTCACTAAAATCCCGAGGGCATTCCCTAAAGGCCCAAGTGAAAGGCAGAGAGATAGGGCTTTAAATCCACAACCTTGCGCTAAAAGAGCCAGCAGCAGCAAGAAGATAAACACAGCTGAAACAGCAAAATGTGAATCCAATAAGGACCGTAACTAATGGGAAACAAAACCACAGTGTGTTTGCTACTAAAAAAAAAATAATAATAATGGAAAAGACCAATTAATAAAGAGTTGTTGTCAAATGCCATGGCAATTTTCATTGTAACATTTTATTAGGCACAATATGACACTGATCACTGTTCATTGAGGTTTGCAATAAAACTTCTCCCCTGCACATATTCTTAATCCAGATGCAGACATTGATGGTGTCTACTGTTCCCTTACATCTTCACGGAGCTTTAAATCAACATTGTTGATTTCAGATACAGGGAGCGTACAGTTGTTTGTGGAGCAAATTGGTTTTCAATATTTTGGTCATCAGAACAAACATTATGTGGAAGTTAAATGTATTCCAAAAAAATAGAAAATCTCAACTCTTATAGACCAAGTCTTTCTGAGGATGCAGATGAGCAGGTTATAATGTTGACAATCCTGGAGAGGCAGAATCCTGGTGTGGGAGCCGGTGAGAGACAGAAGGCTACCAGCTAATCCCTGTTAGACGTCACAGCAACAGAATGTGGAGAAGAGGTTCTTGTAGGTAACAGTCCAGACTGAGATGGACTAGGTAAGCTTTCAAGACCTCCCCGGAGATGCCATCCTAGTTGGAAACTCATGGACAATTACTTCTAAACCATCCCTAAAGCCTGTCCTCTTGAGGTGGGGGTGGGGGGTAAAGGGACAAAGTCACCGGAACCTAATCAAATGTAATACCTTCTCGGAATTTTTAATCAGTGCATCACTGGGAGCAGTTGCATTGGGTTCTCAGATCCAGTTGCTGCTCTCAGAGCTGGATTGACTTGAGATATAGACATAGACCTCTATCTTTCTGCAGTGGTAAAAACTGACAAATGTCCTTTCCTGGGAGACTACTGACAAAACAACCATCATTCCTGGGCTCTTAATACTCCTTCCCACACTTGACAATTATCAATTGGCAGAGGTTCTCAGGCATGGTAAGGAGGATGAACAGGTGGAAACAAACATACAAAGCCTTGTTTTAAACACTGGCCTTGGTGCTATTATTGATTTGACGTCTCATAACTGATATCTTTCCTCATTCAGGATAGTCAATTCATTAAAAGGCAATATAAGCCAAGTATTTTTATGCCAAAGTCATATATCTTCATCTTGATCTGCCTGGCTGATACAATATGTATGTGTGCATGGATGTATATGTGCATGTGTACGTATACGTAAATTCATCTTTCCACTGAAACAATTATTTTTGTTCACCAAACTGTTCAATGTGATAGTATTGGGGCTTCTCTTCCCAGCCAGAGTCTATTTCCTAAAGACCAGCTACTCCAAGTCTGGATGCGTGTGTATCACCCACACTATCACAATACAAATTAGACAAAATAGATGCTTAATGGTGTAATTCACTTTACAATGGCACTATTATTACAGCATTACTCTATTTTCATTACTACTGCATATTAGAATTGGCTTCCAACATGTTTGAGTGAAGAAATAAAACAACCTAATCACAGTGCCAATTAATTCCGTACAAGTCATGTAGTATATCAAAACTAAAACATTTTCACCGCATCCCAGAAAGACAGGGTTCTACATTTCATTTCCTTCTCCTAGCTTTCTGTGCCTCTACCCCTTCCATACTTTGACCTATTCTAGTCAAATTATAAGCCAAAATCAATACAATACCCTTAGCAAATTTAATTCTCTGAGAAAGGATATTATAATCCATCAGCATACCCACACCTTGTGCTAACATTACTTTCCTAGGTTTACCCAGTACCATTGTGGCCCCAATAACTACTCTTTCTCACGCTGCTCTCTCATCAGCTCAAACACCCTAACAGCAGAGCAATTTCAAACAGGTTGCGAGTCTCTGAGAGCATTGCTGGCAAAGTGCATGTAAATTATTAGATTACATTACAAGTGAAAGACTCAGCAGTGGGCCACCATAGGGCCGCATTAATGTACAGCAAGTTGAATGGAACCCTTGCAGACAAGCTTTTCCAATGTGATTTTTTGTTTTTGGAGGGGGGGCAGGGAGGAGAAAGTGAGTAAAGGGAAGGCAACGTGAGGAATGATGGGTTGCTGAAAAATGAGGCCTGAGAGCACCAGTGCATGGTGAGAAGATGGTTGGAGGGGGCAGCCAGTGGGTACCACAGGAAGACTATAGACAGAGAGGGCAGGTGAGGAAGGGAACAGCCAGACAGGGGTTCAGCTGAAGGCACAGGGGTAACATCTGAAAAGCCCAGCATACGGCTGCTGGCGTGGAACACAAGTGATCTGTCCTTGCTAAGTAGGACCCAACCCAAGGTAGCTGAGCAAGGGATCAAGGGAGGATCCAGTCCCAGAAAAGAGAACTGGTTGTAAAAGTTTTAGGACCTCCGCCAAAGCCCTGAGATTCTTGTTTCACAGAGCAGCCAATTACAACCAAGGAGGAAAGCTCCCAGAAAAGGGTGCTGAAGACCTGAGGAGAAGGGGGGTGGGTGGCGAGGGGACCCCAGCAGCCCTCTACGTGAGCTGTCATCACCACCATCACAGGAGCTACACTCACCGCAGGCCGGGCCTCTTGCCAAGCATCCCACACACACGTTTCATCCAACCACTTTGAGAGGCCGGCACTGTCATCCCAGTTTGGGAGTGTGGGAATAGACTGAGAGGCTAAGGAACTTACCTAAGGTCACACAGCTAGCACAAAGCACACCCTGGCCTTGGTCCAGGTCTGTCTCCCTCTCAGCAGGCTCGTAAAACCACATACTCCTATTCTGTCTCCCGACACGTCCAGTCTTGGTCTGAGTTGCTCAAGACTGGAGTAGGCCTGGGCATGCAACTGAGCAGAGCGGTGGATACAAGAGAGGCAGAGGTAGAGTGACAAACAAGGGTGGCCAGTGCAAAACCCCAGACCCAGTTGGAAATATAAGGAGATGTGTGTGCAGTCAGGAAGCGCTGACCTAGTCTCCTAAGAAAGCAAATATCCCTGCGTGGCAGCGTTGGAGAGAAAAGCTGCACCATCAGTGAGCACCTATTTTATGCAAGGCACTGTGCAGGGGTAAAGACATAAAACCGTGGTTCTGATATTCTCACGAAGTCCAAGTTCATGCCCAGGAAATAACACTGTTAAGACAACATAAAAGGAACCTGGGAGAGGAAGAGGCTACATGCTCGTTGAATGAGCAAGGCCCACGTGACTGAATGCTGTTAACAGAAAGGGGTCTTGGAAACTTCAAGAGGGAGAGGGTGGATATTATTTGGAGTGAAAATGATGATAGGATTTCGGCAAGCAAAGACAGAGATGAAGACACAGGCCTGGGATTGACAGCAGGGGCAGGGTGAAGGCTTATACAAGCTATAGAGGTGAAAAAGGCCAAGTTCAAAACATGTTTTGAAGAAAAGTATCTGAAGTATCTGCTTCAATGACCCAGATGATGTGACCCAGATGATGTCCTCCATTGAGACATGCCACCACTAGAACGTGCGATCCAGGAAGGCAGGGCTTCACCTTCACGTATGCTACTTCACCCCCAGACCCTCGCACACAGAAAGTGCTCGGTAAACCTTTATCAAATGAAAGAAGCCGCCCTTGGGCTCTTATGCAGTATGACAACTCCAAGCAAAGGCGAATCCCAGAATTTATGCTCCAAGCTGGTCTGGACAGATGTGCATCTCACTGTACTAAGATATTAATGAGCATGTGCTAAAGTGGCGTAAACATACTACATAATTACAAATAAAAAGTATTAACATTATTCCCATTCACCATCTCCTCCCTTAAATCACAATGAGTAACCCCTGGAGTTCAACATTAGTTACTGTCCACAGGATCCCTCCCTTGCTCCTGCTGCCAGGACATGGTCCTCAGAAAGGCAGTTTCTATCCCTGGTCAGGGTTCTCAAATTGCAAGGAGCAGACCATAAACAGATATGAAACCAATCTGGTGGCTCATGGCCTGTATTTTAAATAATGGAGCAATAATAACAGTGCATCACAGGTAAAGTAGAAATATTTCATATGAAAGTTTACTTTTCTCTGTGTGTGTGTGTGTGCGTGTGCGTGTATACTGGTTCACAATGTAATACGTTTTTCTCATTGTGGATCACAGAATTAACCTTTCTAAGATATTGTTCTACAGGGGTAAGAAGTTCCAATATTAGGACGCTTATATTCAAGCTGAATCATCCTTGTTTTCCTGGCTGAAGTGACTGTCAAAAGGTATGGCTCTTTGGGCCAGTAAACTTGGCCCATCCTAAAACATCAAGAAATTCTATGTGTATGAAGTTCACCAATAATTCCTTCAAAGCATCCCCAGAACATGCAAACAAACTTTTGTGGGACACAAAAAAAGATTTATTTTTTTCTAATTACAAAAGCAATACATACATTGTACAGGAACCTCAGAAAATACAGAAAAGTACAAAGAACAAGAAACTCACAAGTAATCCCACACCATCCACAGACGACCATTTTCTCATTTCACCTCTTTGGTATATGTAGATTCAAGTTCATTTACTGATATGATTTGATATATTTCACATGCATATTTTAGAGACACACACACACAATAATTTTTTACAAAATGACGACATTCTCTGCCCACTGCAATGAAACCTGTTACTTTTTACTTAGCAATAAAGGTTTTTCCCCATCAAGAAACGCTTCTCCAGCTGTGTCCAGCTGCAGTGAGCACCAAGTGGGAGATGGTCAATTCCATACCCCGCATTTCACTCCTCAGTCAGAGCATGAGACTCAGGTACTATCTTTACTGGGCTTTACTGACAGAGCCACAAGCTCACTAACTAATTTTTAATTAATAATAAAAATGCCAGTAGGATTAATAAAATAACAATTACTGCCAATTCTCCACCAATGATGTGTATCCAAAATAACTCACTTTTATATTCACACATACCTACTACCTAATGTTAGATTAACTGGTACACATCTTAATATCCTCGGTATTGAAACTTCCAAGGACCCTGGCATGACGCACAGGTGGTAGAAACCTCAGACAAGGAAGGGCAAGGCCTGGGAAGCCTGGCTTCTTACAAGGAACGTGATTTCAGACATATTCTGAGACCTGTATGAGCATCTGTTCAAATGGGGGGGCTAGACTAGGTGATTTAAAAAGCCCCTTCTGACTCTTAACACTCATCAGTCTAATAAACTACTACTGCTGGCAGTATCATGAGTGACATCACGTATTTAACACACACCTCCCCACCCCTTGCAGCTCAAGACCAAAAAGCAAACTTTAGAACATTCGAGAACACTGAAAGGGTGGCATTGCTTTGCCTTCTGATTTTCTGTGAGGCCTCAAGAATGTTGTAGACGTCTTCAACTCTCAGCTTTCATGCTGTGAAATTTGACAACTTCCAGGTAAGCAGCCTGGTCTGCAGAAATTGCCCGGTCCCCACTCTCTGCATACACCTGCTCGGCCCAAGTGTGTGATGAAATGGGGAACTACAACTCTGGCCATTTCACACTTGTCATCGTCAGTCAACTGATAAGAGCACTAAAAGAAGAATCACCACTGATGGTCAGGTTATTTCATTTGCCTTTGCTTTCCCAATGCTTCATTACCTGGACGATTGAGAGTTATGGGCAGTTCACCCTCCCAGCTGCCCTGTCCTTTCAGATAAAATATTCCTGTCACACCAATGTTCCTGGGAGTACATGCTGTGTTGTCACATGGCCTTTTCATCATCCACTGGTTTTATAACTGGAAAGTGAAAATGAAAAGCAATGCAGTTTATTTAAGAGGCTTTAGACTTGCTAAATATACATGTGTTTCCTCTGTGATTGGATGTTGAAAATCCATTAATTTCCACACAGTCATTCCTCCCCAAGACTGGCATCGGTCATATGGGATGATATAAGCCTCTTTGCCTCTGGAAGGGCAGAGTCACATCTGGTTGCCTTTTCTCCGTCTTTGTCCATCTCTTCAGGTTTCTTTAAAACTAATTGGAAGAGTCAATAAAGGCACCCGCCAATTCCCTTAACGCACTGGGAAGCAGCTCGCCGGGCCCCTCAGACCTGTTCTCGCTCTGTTTTTCCAAGTATTCCCTTACCTGCCTTTGTCAATTGGCATTCTCGACAAGTTCGTCATAACTTCTCAAAGTGTCAACTTTTCCTCTTTTCATTGCCCTTGTTAAAGATAATTTAAAATTAGAAAGTCACATTCCCAGCCATGTCAGAGTCAATGCTAATTTCATTTTCTTTTGCACAGGAGTCTCTTTGCCCTCCAGAGAGTCCCTGCCTGCGTCCCCAGCCCCCGCTCCCCAGCCCCAAGCAGGCGTTCTTAATCTCTGCACGCACCGCTCCATCCCCCTATTTCACCCTTCTTATCTTTCTCCCCAAATACTTCACCCAGTGAAACACACTTTAGCTTGTGGTTCTCCTTCCTTCACTCCACTTCGGAGAGAAATGTCTGGGTCTAGAGATTGTAAAGTCACCTTCAGGAAAAAAGCATACAGTTGGCTGTCAATTAATCAGGATAAGACAGGGAGAAAAAATCACAACACACGCAGCTTGGCTTCTCAATACACACATTTATGTTTGGGGGAATCAAGAGGATTTCTCCCAAACAACCTCAAATGTATACGTGCGTCTTTTGTTTGGCTATAACAAATTCCCTACCTAACAGCACAGTAGTTAATAGTCTGGCATTCTTAAAGCAGTGATTACCACACTTCAGCTCATTATAGATTCAAACATTGATGCCTCATCTTTTCCCCCTTCTGTTCCACCTCCATTCTTTGCAACCTGCCTGTTTATCCTTGGTAGTACTGTTTGCTTATAAAAAAAAAAAAAATTCAGATGATTTTATATTCTATAATAGAAACCCCCATATCTAGGTTGACATATAGATTTTAAGTCTGTTTATTTCCCCCCATTAAGCACAGACCCAGACATCATCATTCCTGCCACGGGTACAATCCCATCAAGTTTCAGCGTGTCATTTATACACAATTTTATTTCTTCTTACTTCTTTCACACACGCCTACCACTTACGTACAGCAACTTCACTGCATTCATATTTCATAAACTCCATCAGTATTCAGCCAAACCCTCCCCCGAAATAAGCTAGGTATTTTTAACAGTATGCTGCCTCTTTCACTGGCTTGAGGCTCCTGTATTAAGTGACACTCTGCCTTGTACCCAGGAAGAGTTCCTTATGATCTATGCATGGATATAGAAATTTCCTAATTGTTTCCGAAAACTTTAAGGTAGTTTACGATCAAGCCAGGCATGCTGGTGCACACTTGTGATCCCAGCTACTCGGGAGGATGAGGTGAGAGGACCACTCAAGTCCAGCAGTTCAAAGCCAGCCTGGGCAAGATGGCAAGATTTCATTTACCCCCAACCACCAGCCAACCAAACAAACAAAAAAACTCTTAAAAAAGCTTATAATCAGGACGGCACCTGTGGCTGAGAGGGGTAGGGCGCCAGCTCCATATGCCTGAGGTGGCAGGTTCAAATCTAGCCCCAGCCAAAAACTGCAAAAAAAAACCCTTATAATCAAAACTAAAATGCCCAGTACATTGTTAAGATGATAAGTTGATTCCAAGGCTGGGAGTTATACCATAATGACTCCCACTCATTTCCAACTTCTGATGGAGTTTCAGGGAAAATACCTCTGGTGTGTAGAAACTCAATACCTAGCACAATCCTCCACCGACTTCAAGGGTGTGTGAAAGTTGCACTCTCAGCGTCAGAAGGCACTGTGCAGGGCGCCCAGCTGGCCTCCAGGGCCCCAGTGCTGAGGATAAGACAATCACCAGGAAACCGCCGTACCATGCCATTGCTAATGTGCCACATCATATAATGTGATAAGACAGTTTGTAATAGTGACCTGTCAGTTAAGGCCATAAAAATCTGTTAGGGGAAAAAAAAAAAATTGTTCTTTTCCCCCCAACATAAGGCATTGTTACCTGGAACTTCATTTAGCAATAGTAAGAGCCGGAGCAAAGCGACAGCGTGCCTAAGCTGTGAGCCCTGGCACTGTTCATTCGTCATCAACCCCGTGCCCTCTACGGATTACTCCAAAAGCAAAAATAATGATAATAATAACGAGGCTGTCACAAAAGAACACCAAGACTCCCAAGGTGAATCTCTAACACTGTAATATCAAGGATAATCACAAGATAACTGCAGAGTATCGTTACTTCAAGTGGGACAGCCCAGAGAAAGTCAGCCTCTGCCAATGTCATTCCACAGATGCCTTCCACATTGGTCCAGGGAACAACGGCCTACGCTGGGAAGGACTCTCCTTTGGGGTGATCTCGATGTTCTTTCTTGACATTCTGGAAGTTCCTTCTTCAAACTCTAGAATTTCCTAACATTCAAGATTTAAAAGCCCCCTATCAAAGATACCCCTTCATGCAAAATCAGCTAGAGAACATTGTTATAGTACAGCCAGTAACTTATTTGTAAATCCTACAGTCTTCCTAAACATTCAAGAATGATTTTATATCCTTTTTCACGCTAGAGAAAGATTTAAGAAGACTCTAGACTGGTTGAAATTTTTCCGCACAGTAAAAGCCTCAATGAACCAGAATCAACTAATTAAATTTCTATTTTGCTACTTACAACTTAGAGAACAAGGGAGGCAAATAACAAAATATACTGATATTGAGGGTGTAACAATAACAACAACAACAACAATAAAAAAAAAAAAATTCTAAGCTGGGGATCAAGATAGATTTTGTCCAATCTCCGACACTGTGTCCACTTACAGTTCTATAATGTGCAATCAGAATTCATACTCAGAACTGTGACCCCCTGGCACCAGAAGCTTCTCAAACCTCAAAGAAAGATTCAATTACATTCTCAATGTTCCCTCTAGGGTAGGAAAGGGAACTAACACATTTAGAAAACACATTCAATAAGAAAAGGAAAAAAAAATATATATATATATATATTTCAGGTTAATTGCTATTAGTCAGAAAACCAATTCATCAGTTATGCCTTGGTACCTTTAAAGAAAAATCGTGGTTTATTGTATATTAATCAACACTTGAATGCCGATTATCTGGTGGGGATTTTTTTAAAGCATTAATTCAAAAATGACAAAATTTTGTTTTTTTAGCATACAGCCTGAAAAGATGAGTGAAACGTTTAACAGATTATTTCTGAACCAATGCTGCTTCTTATGAATTAGATTTGAAAAAAAATAAAAATAATAGAAGACAGAATGAGAGGGAGAAGGAGGGAAAAGCAGAAAACGGGGTGAGCGAGAGAGGGAGAGAGAGAAGAGGGGGTACAGTTCCTAAATTCTGAGCAAGGAAGATAATCTTCATGTTCAGAAAGGTATTCTACCTTCCAGACGAGTATTCACTCCAATTGCACCTGAAGACTTTTCAAAAAGACTCTCCTGGCCCGAACAATGTACCACTAATCTGGAATGTGAGAGCTGTCAGGGAGCTGGTGATATCTACCTCAAAGTCCCTGCACGTTAACACTGGCCAGAGGAAGGCAAACAGCAGGTTGTGTTATTACAGAAGAGCTGAATTTCCTATAATTTTAAATATTTTTATATTTTTTTGCACAAAGGGCAGTCACATTACGACTCTCTCCCCGGACACCTAAAATGTAGTTAGGTATTTTGCTTCCACACAAGTACACACACAAGCTAAGAAGCACCGTTCATCAAGAAGACCAGAAAAAGGGAAAGAGAAAGGAAGGGCGTGCTCAGAACAAGTGGCAGACCCACTGAGAGACGTTCACGCAGACAGAATTTTCAATAACCTCCAATGTCCTTCCAACAACATCACCACAAGTTGCTAAATGCAAAAAAAGGGAGAAACTAAGAGAAAAATGTATATTTTAACTCAGAAGTGACAAGAATATGGCCCAAGGAAAAAAGAACCCATGGCCTTGTCTCACTTGCATTCCCAAAGGTTAGCTCCGGACAGCGGTCATTTTGCTTCCAAAAGTGATTCAGCTGTTACCAAAAATCCTCAGAACATGAATATTGCAATTAACACGCTCATACCTCCCTGTATCCCACTTTAGAAGCCTGGTATAGAATCAAGAGCATGTGCTATACCCCTACCTCTGTTCCCTTGAAAACGCAAGCTGAAGAGTCCTGTCACGAAGGGGTTTCAGTTCAGGCCCCAAAATTTAGTCTTAGAAACAGAGACATCTTGGAATGCCAAGGGCTCCTCATAATGCCAGTCGGTACTGGAAAATTCCAGCAGGTGACCAATGTAAGAAAAGCGTACTATAAAGGTTTTAAGCCACTCAGAACTTGAATTCTAGATTAATAATTCAATTCTCTTTAGAAATAGGAAGAAGACAACAGAAAATGTTCTATCATCAAATGCATTGTCTTAAAACTATTCTATTACATTTTTAAAGGGTATAATTATAAATGTTTTTATGAGCAATTTACCGGAAAATTAAAGTTCTTTCGTTTAAAAAAATAATTACTTCATCCCTCTGGCAAAGGATTTCCTCCCAGTCAGTAGCTCTTTCAAATTATGGGGCATCATTTGTTCACTGTGGAGAGCCCGATCCACACAAGAAAATTTGATCTGAGAATCAATCTCTAGAAAGGACGCTAAGTTGCTAGGTAACAGCACCCAAACTGAAGGGGGCAGGGGAGGCCATGCACTGTTAGAGTCAAAGACATGGGGTTCTGTAAATCCTTAGGGCTACAAATAAACTACAGGGCCTGTTAACTGATTTTAAGTCAATCTAAGCTGAGCTTCCAGGGGGTTCGATCTCAACCCAACTGAGCTTTTCACTGTTAATCTCATCTTTTGGTTTCGATTTTTCCCTTAGGTCAGACTGCCCTAAAAGCCTTCAACCTTCAGCACTGGTGTTCCAAACCCACTGCATGGTCCATAGCCCTGTGAGGATAATGTTAGTGAAATCAAAAAATGAAAGCTTCCGGCATGCATATAGTAACGAGATTCTGGAAAAGGGTTTTTAACAACAGTTATGTCACAAACTCTCATGGCTCCCTGAAGTCCCTGAAAGCCTTGTTAAATTAAAGATTTGCTGTGGGTTTTTTCCACTTAATTCCTACTTCCCATGTCACCTCTTGCCTTTCTTTTTTCCCTTTCATTGTGCTGTAAGGAAGGAACTGAATGGCACCAGCCATCATTAATACTATCTAGAAAAAGGGAGAGTTTTATTAAAACTGCTAACATTCCTTGCACAGTATTAAAGATGGGGAGAGGTCATCTTTCAGACTACAAAGTCACACATCTGATTTTGGAAGCCTAGCCACGGAGGATATATAGTCCATTCACACTTAGATTCCCAGGAGGCAGAATCCCAGACACTACCTGGGTAATGTCTCGTGAGGTCACCACAATGTCATTAGAATCCAAACCACAATCTTTATGGACATCAAGCACTAACTGGCTAGAAGCTACCCTTGCTAGCCCTTTGGAAAGCATCTCCCAAACCAGAAACATTCCCGTTTCACCCCATGCCAAGAACTCCACTCAACCATCCTTGAGGTTGAAAATGCTAATTATAAGGTGATGATGTTTGCTTTTCCTTTCCAGTCGTGTGCCTTTATGTTTTAGGTATTTAAAAGGCGTAATCACCTAGTGTGTAGGTTAATTTCTTTCCGATATTGTAATTTATGCAACATTAATACTGGATGCCAACTCCAATTTTCTTACTGCTTACACTCTGGGAGCCGACTTGCATATTCTGCCAACTCCATTACATCATCTGAAAACCCAAACATTTCCCATTTTCAAATCACTCTCAACTACCAGGCATACTTACACATTCTCTCTTTTTCTCCCTGGCTCACACACATAAAGACTGGTACCCCTGAGGAGCAGACGCTACATCTGAGGTTAAAGTCTGCAAATGCACATAATTTCTGGAAGCTATTACTACTGCTGTGTTAGCTAAAGGATGCCTCCATCTCTGACCTTCCTTTTTCCACTCAGACTGTTATATAACCTAGTGCCTGCGTGCAGGATGTGAGTTGAGTGTTTGGGCCTTACCTCCCCCCTCCCATTACATCTCCTAAGATGGATGGACAGGGAGGGGTTGGTTCAAAGAACCAGCGGGGTTCTCTGAGGGGGGGGGTCATGGAGGAAGGGGATATGGGTCAGCAGGTCAGCTGTGCAAGATGCAACCCACCCCTACTTTGTTCCTCTCCCCTTTTTGCTGAGCCTAGGGGGCTGGTGGTACTGAATGCCCCAATGTTATGTAATTTGCAAGAACAGCAAGTTAAGGATTTGCTAGTCGGTTCTGCAGCCTGCCACCCAGATCTCTTGCAAGAACACCTTCTGGCAAGAATGACACCTGAAGATGTTAATAACACATGGGAAGGGGGGGCGGTTTAAGAAGGAGCAAGGTGGCAGCAGAAAACAGGAATTAGTACAGCTTCCTACAGGCGATGCCCCCCATTCAAAAAAAAAAAAAAAAAAAACCTCAGAAACACATGAAGGGGATTTTCTCCAGTGTTTCTGATTAACCCTGTTACATAACCCGCTCGCATTCCAAATCCACCGTCTCAGGGTCTAAATATATTCTTTGCAGCCAAAAGCTCCCAGCACACAAACTCACCCAGCTAATGGCAGGTCCGGGCCCCAACCCTCAGCCCCTTCCCTTTGGTCCTGGCCCTCACTGCCCCCCTCCCGCTCAAACCGCGGTTCAGCGTGGTCACTCTTTGGAAATCGCCTTTAATTAAATGTTTTTCGCGTGTGTCATCCTGATGGCTTTTACTGTACTCGAATTCCGTGAATGGGAAAGCGCCCGGACAGGGGGTGTGGCTAAGGTGCGGGGGGGGGGATACTGTAAAACAGCCAACACATGATCAGCCATATTTCTACCTCCAACTATAACATCCAGGGGAAGGGAGCGGCTCCCGGACCCCCCATTCGCCTCTCCCCTGCCCGCCCCAATCGCCTCCAGAAGCCGAGGGCGAGAAGAGGGGGCGCGTTGGGCCCGCGCCCAAGCCGGGCCGGAGAGAGCCTCTCTGTCCCCAGCCCCGGGCGGCTCGCGCGAGCCCGCTTCCTCCGGAGTGACAGGCGTGATTTATACATTATTTACAACAGTAATTAAAGCCGTAGCTCCCTCCTGTTCTTTGCAAACTCCAGGCGCATTCAAATAAATAATTCCCCAACCTCGAGAAAAAAAAAACACAAAACTAAAACCACATTAGGTTCCTGAACCTTTAAGAAAGAGGGAGAGAGCGTTCCCGCAACAGCCTACTTTAACTACGAAAGGAGGGGGCAACGGAGCCGCCCCCCACGCACGCACACGCTCCAAACAGCGAAATGAAGTGTAAAAATCGCCTGGGGAGGGGAAAACATCGCTCGCACTGTCCAACCAGCAAGCATGCACTGACCGGCCCCGGGTTCTCGCGGAAATGCTTGGAACCTCAGAGAGGGGAGGATTCCCAGGGCAGAAATAAGTTTGGGTGCCTTCCGATCTTTCTTTTTCTGCTTGTTTGCTTCTGCAGACGCTCCCCCCGAAGGCGCGCGGAGCGCCCCGCAGGACCGCCGCCCTCCGCGCACAGGCGTGCACACGCCCCCCGCCAGCCCCGGCGCCGGGCTCCGAACCCCGGCTCTGCAAACTTGCGCATCTCCGCGCGCCGCGCCCTCCACACAACTTGGCGAGTACCTGGCGCGCTCGCACCCCGCTTCCTCCGGCCCTTCCTCCAAATCCCCAACCACCGCCGTACTCCAGAGAAGGTGCCCACGTCGCCCCCAGACCCCGGAGCGACCCTCTCCACCTCCAGCGTTTCCTCTACCCGACACCACCCCCCAGCTTTGTTGGGGGCCGAAAACACACCCCCAACTTGGGCAGCAGGGGCTGAAACTGTCAAGAGGAGAAAAGGTAAAATAAATAAATAAATAAAACGGTGGGGGGGGAGGGTGGCCATAAACATTTTTTCCCCCCCTTCTTAAAAGGACACTGCCGCTTTAAAAGTTTCTTTCCCGGGCCCCCACTCCCCCGTCTCCGAATTTTGGGGGAGCATATTTGATTTCAGCCCCGCGCCTTTCCTCCAGTCTTTGCAGAAAAATCAAAGCCGAGGGGTGAGCCCGCCGGCTGTCAACCCTCCCGCCGCCTCCCCCGCCCCCCTCAGCTCCCGCAAGCCGAGAACCGGCTGCAAAAGTTTGCAACATTTCTGGGGGGCGGAGGGGGGAGGGGCAGGGGGTGCTCCGGGCTCGGGGCGCCGCCGCAGGCTCGCGCGCGGCCGCCGGACTCCGCGCTCGGGGCGCCCGCTCCCGGCCGCCCCCCGCCCCGCGCCCGGGCTCCCGCCGCCCCCTCCCCAGCCCCTCTCCCAGCCTCCTACCTCTGCTGGTGCTGGAATAGCTCTGTCTGCGCACCGGGGCGGGCGGCTCGCTCTTGCGGGCGGAATCCTGGTTCAGCGGGGTCTCCCTGGAGCCGGCGGCCGCGTCCGCGCCGCTGCTGCCCGGCTCGCTGGCGGCGGGGTCGGGGGCTGCCGGAGCTGACTCCATGTTTTTTCCCAATGTAGAGATCGCTGGAGATGGCGAGCTCCGAGACTCCCTCTATCTTCTGTTTTCAGAGCAACTCTATGGTACCAAAAAAAAAAAAAAAAAAAGAAGGCGACCGGCGAGAGCAGGAGGGAGAGCTGGCGGCGGCGGGCGAGCGAGAGCGCGAGGGAGCGCGCGGAGTGTGTCTGGGTGGACGCGTGTGTGCGCCCGAGAGGGGACGGGAGGCGGGTCTGGCCACAGGCAGCGCTAGCGAGAGCTTCTCCAGCCGGCCCCCACACCCACATTCCCCACCCTCCAGACCCCAGACCGAGAGCCGCACACTGGCTGCCAATTTTGGGAGGTGGGGAAAAGAGGGGAGGAGGGCAGAGCCTCCCGCACCCCAATCTCCCTCTCTTCCCTGCTCAAGGACGGAAAATAAAATCAGTGAGCTGATTCTGTGCCTACTTCTGAGACTCTCTCGGGAACAGAACTCGGCCCCATCCGCAACCAGCCTGGGATGAGACAAATGTGGTTGTCCACGTTGGGAAATCGCAGGTAGCTCCGCGTCAGCCCTGCCGGGGGCTGAGGAAAAACTAGCAGGAAATTAGACCCGGGCTGACCCCCCAAGGAAGGCGGAGGGTGGGAGGACGTGGCACTTTTTACTTTGGGATGGGACGGTCAGTGGGTTTCCAATTTTGGTTAGATACATCGGTGTGTCTGTCTAAAACAGATTTTGAGTCCAGAATCGCCGTGGACAGCCAGCCGGTTTATGATGTGATTGAAAAAGGTCGCTTTCTGCTCCTTTGCTGTTTCTCCGCAAGTATCTAGAAACCATTTGGCAGGGCACTTTCTTCAAACTTTGGCCTGTTTGGACGATGACTATCTTAGCTGGATGGAATATGCCACGCTGCATCTAGCTCAGGCGTGGTTGCTAATGGTACGTTTGCTATTCAATGGACAATTTCGCCCATTAAACAACATATACAGAGAGGCTTTAGTAAGTCTGGACTCCGGACGATAAAATTAAGATAATTAGCAACTTTTAATAAATCCCCTTATTGTAGGCATCATTCCACACTCCGGTCCTCTTGATACACTCTCATCCTCTAGTAGTTGCTGAAGAAACCCACGTAAAGTAGAGAATTGCATCTATATAACTTTGACCCCTTATGAAGAAACAATACAGATTGTATGGAAGGAAAATACTCAAACGGTAGTATCCTCGTTTCTCTGCCTCAGTACTCAATCCACCATTTCCTTTTGATTGAGAAGACACGCTAATGAAATCATTAGTCCATCTTTAACATACACCCCCATCTCCCTTTCAGAAGGCTTGAAAATTTTGACAATAAAAATATTATTATATGCCAGAAGGTGGCATAAATATGTGTGTTTAAGGGGGTGGGGTGGGGAACATTTTGCTTTTACTAACTTCCTGGTTCAGAAAAAAATGCTTTTTAAAAAATAAGGGGGAAAAACCTAGTTAGATAATAGCTTAAGAGGAAACTCCATATGCCAGATTTCACACATGGTTCCTGTTACTGTTACCAATCTTTATCTCATTTCAGATGCACAACGCTCTTTGCCATGGGCTGTGTGTTAATCAGCAAAACCTGTGGTACACTCTTCAGGGTGATGTCAATGAGATAGAAACAGTTCTGATTCCTTAATCCCATCTCTGCAAGGATCCTCGGCTTTAGCCTGTCTGTTGGCACTTACAAACAATGCTATGATTGTCTCCTCTGTCCCAAATCAGATGTGTGGGTTTCCCCCACATCAAAGTGCAGATTTCCAGAGCAGCCTTCCTCCCATTTACCATTGGTTAGCCTGTTAGTAATGCTCTTGATGCAATTGACCAAGCTTATCACACTTGACTTTTCTAAAGAAACAAATATATATAAATGTACAGTTAAATAAACAACTTTCTCTGGGACAGTAAGCATCTCAAAATATGTCTCAAAATACTCTTCATATTAAATTTCACCAATAATTCTATCTGGAATGCAAGTAGCTTTAAAAATATCCCTGGTTTCCTTTTAAGTACAGGTAGCAACTTGTTAACATTTTTGGTTAGGTCTGTTCCCCTGGGCCTTCAATGGGTTCAGTCACTGTTCTCCTTAACTAAGGCGATATTTATTCACTCTGGAAAGACTTTCCAGAAAATGGCCCTAGTGACCTTAATCAATTAAGATAGACTCTCTGTACTAATCTTTCCGTGAAAGTCTCTGTACTAATCTTTCCGTGAAAGATTCCTGCTCCAAAAAGCCATTTCTCCTAACTCTCCAAGACAATTACTGCCTCTGCAATTTAAAACAATTGGGAACTCAAGTGCTTTCCCCAAGGGAAAAATGAAAGTGAGTTGGATACATTCCTTGACTGTCAATCATTGTTACTAAAGTGTAAATTACCTGGATTGGAGAAGCATCTGAAACCCGAAAAGCACGGTGATTAGGTTTATTCATGTATTTCTTTCCTTCCTTCCTCATGCCCCTTTCTGGATTACTAATTAAGGCTTTCCAATTTTTCAAATATTTGGAGAGATGGGAGCTTTCTGCTCATTGACAAAGGGCAACTGTGTTTGCTTAAAAATGGTTATTTTACTTTGCACTACTGAGTTCTCTGACCATGGCTTAGAAAAGCTGTGCTTTAGAGAAGAGATAAGCCCAAATCCAGCTTTTTGCAACTCCTCTTTCTCTTCCCAACCCCACAAGGACCCTCCCTCCCTGCCAGTCCGGATGCTGACACTTTTCTCCTGCTCTAAGGTAATTACAAAGAAATCTCCAAGTCAGCTTTGACTCCTCTTTTGCTCCTGTCCTTAGCTCTTCCCATCCTAACATACTTAACAAGTGCCATAAATTCTACCTCCATGACTTACGGCCCTTCTTTCTGCAGCCCTCCATCCAGTTACAGATGTTACTGCTCATCTAAACCATTCCATTCCAGCCACCTCCCAGATAACTGGCCTTAAGTCTTATCACCATTCTAATCCATTCCAGATAGCAGTGCCAAGTTAATTACCCTGAACTACTGCTCTCATTTCCCACCATGTCACTCCCCTGCTCATAAGACTTTAATGGTTCCCCAATGCCTATCCAATTAGCTACTAACTAGTCGGCACGGTGTTCAGAGCGCTCCTTCACTTACCAAGGCATTCCTACCCCACGGGTGGCAAGTCCATCTTATCTTGTAGAAAGGTATGGGCTCTGATGGATCAACACTGTCTCCCATGGGTGGAAGATGAAGAGTGTGACGCTCATGGCAGTAGTTTGCCTTGTGTCCTTACTCATCCCCTACAACCACACATCATCCTCAGGCCATGAGGATGCTGCTGCCTCCTCCTCCTCCTACCTGTAGTCCATGGTACAAGAATAGTCTCTGCTGCTCCTCCTCACTGCCCTCCCTGCCACCTCTGTTTACTGAATCTACCTTTCTTTTAAATACCATTCTAAATGAATTCCTTTGGGGAGCCTTCATTGATTTGACCCAAATCAAACATTTGAACAATCTTAGTACTTTGCACCCCTCTTGAGACATTTGGTATCCTTTACCTACCTTGTGCTAAGGTTGTTCGAACATTTGTCTTATCCTGCCTGGTGGAACGTACATACCCTTGCACATAGTAGGTCCTCATTAGAGTTAGCGGATTCGGGGGATGGAACTGATGAAATAATTATAAAGCAGCATGTCCACACAGTGATTTCGTTCCCCAGCAAGGACGAAAACCTAAACACTTCAACTTTCAATCACTTGGAATAAGCCTTTCCTGCCTGGATAAAAGATTCATCAGCCATGTATGGGCTGTTAAAATTTATATATGCAAAAAAAGTTGACAGTTATTTTCTTGTATTTCTTGGCGAGGGAGAGAAGGAAAATAATGGAAATATAAAGTAGAATTTCCTGGGGAGCGTAGAGCTTTCTACAACATGCATAAGAACAAAGAAGACAGAAAATTAAAACTGAGCGCCCAGACAATAAGTTGCCTTTCATTCAAGAAGCTGAAGCTGGGCCATATGCTGAAAAGAGAAGAAACTCAAATGAAAATATGGAACTGATTGGACATGGGAGGGGCTCCATCTGGCCACAGGGTCTGTAGTCAGGATGCCCCCAACTGGTAAAGTTCAGGGTAAAAAGAGAAAATTAGAGAAAAAGTGATGTAAATCTAAAGTCCTCCTGGGTGGTAACAGGAGAGCCAGGCCTTACAGATGCTAGGAAATAAAGATGAAGATTGAAGCATTGCAGTGTCCACTTTGGGTGACCCACCCCACCCCTGCCCCTTTTAGAAACAAGACAAGTGACTTGCTCAAGGCTACCCAATTAATCAGTGGCACGATACAATGGCTCCAGACGTCCTGATTCAAGACCCAGCTCTGCCACATACTAACAGTGTGATGGAAGGGAAGTTGTTAATGCTAACCATTTCTATGACCACCTGTCCTCATTCTATAGATGAGGGTTGTGGGGGGAGGGAGTGGGAGGAGCAGTTAAATGAGACGATCTTTCCAAAACATTTGGCATACTAAATATTGCTATTATCATTTTGCATCTTGCAGGAGGTAATAAAATACTATCTAGAACTGTACTGTCCAGTGCTCTAGCCATTAGCCATTTGTGGCTATTGAGTTCTTGAAATGTGGCAAGTCCAAATTGAGATGTGCGTGATAAGTATTTAAAATCCATATTAGATTTTAAAGATTTAGTCCAAAAAAATGTAAAGTGCATCATAAATAATTTACATTGTTTTCACATTGAAACGATCATAGTTTGATTATATTTGGTTAAATGAAATGTATTATTCAAATTAATTTCATCTCTTTACTTTTTAAGATCTGGCTACTAGAAAATTTAATATTTCTGTGTGGTTTACATTATATGTATATGTATATGAGAGTGCTGGCATGGAACATCTCATATATAGTAGGTATCCTAACAGTTTAATAAGAGTAATTGCTAGGGCTCGACTGGGGGCACCATCGGGTTAAGAGTTAATACCTTCTTGTGATTTCATAAAATTTTAATTGTGCTCTTGCTATTTGTAGGGCATTGAGCTGGGTGCTAAGAAAAATAGAGATAGTGCTATTATATCATGTGGGAAAGGTAAGATGTATCTTCCACAACTAAGTGGCATTATATGTCGTTCTTAAAATTATGTAGGGATGAGGTTTAACCTGCTGTAGAGATGTCCATGAAGCAGCTAACAGTCTTTCTCAGGGCATGTAGCAAGAAGGGCCATGTCTGGGAAGCTAATATTCCTGTCGGTAGCTTCTGGAATTAGGGCTGTGGAATTCAAGAAAAGAAAAGCATTAGGCAAGATGCAAACACACAAGGGACAGTTTCCGTAGCCCACTGTTTCCAACAGCATCACTTGAACTTCACCTGGGTGAGGTGAGATGATGTTGTGTTGGTTTTAGGGTTTTTCATAGAGCCGTTATGATGACAGCATATTCACTCACAGCTTTGGCTTTGAAAAACACAAAGTTAAAGAAGGCTAGACTGTAAGCTTCTTGAAAGCAAGGACCTTGTCTCCCGTTTCACCTGTGTATCCCCAGTGCCAAGCACTGTTTTTACATAGTAAATGCAGTATTTGCTGACTAAATGAGTGAAGTATGGTTGGAATAAAAAAAGGAAACTGAATAAATCGACAAATACATGAGTACAAATGGATTGAGTTCCTTCTAAGTTGTAGATACTTTCTTATGTCTCATACTCATTTTGTAGATTACGCTTTTCTACCTTACCATACAATACACTGAACTACTTTAAGGTTCCATTTTCCATCTATAAAATGAACATGAGGACTTTTTTCAACTACTTATACCACAGCATTGGTGAGGAGGAGGAGATAACATAACACAGATGAAAGTGATTTGGAAATTCTAAACTAGCATTTCCAATAGAACTATGTATGTGTTATTCAATATGATTGCCACCAGCCACATGTGGCTACTTAACACTCGTGATATGACAAAGGAACTCATTTTAAATAGACTATTTGTAAAGCAGTTTTAAGCTCGCAGAAAAACTGAGCAGAAGGTACAGAGATATTCCACATATCCCCTGTTCCCACCCAGGCACAGGCTCCCTCACTATCAGCCTCCTGCATCAGAGGGAACATTTGTTACAATGAATGAACCTACCTCGACACACCATTATCACCCACTGTCCATAGTTGATGTTAGGGGTCACTCTTGGTGGTGTTCATTCTATAGCTATGGAAAATGTGTAATGACAAGGGCCCACCATTATAGTATCAGACACAGTCGTTTCATTGCCCTAAACATTCTCTGCCTTTTCATCCCTCCCTTTCTCCAACTCCTGGTAACTGCTGATCTTTTTGCTGTATTCACAATTTTACCTTTTCTAAAATGTAACATAGTTGGAATCATGTAGTATGTAGTCTTTATAGACAAGCCTCTTTCACATAGTAATAGGCATTGAACGTTTGTGTCTTTTCATGTCTTGACAGCTCATTTCTTTTTGTCACTAGGTCACATTCCATTGACTGGATGCACCAGAGGTTTATACATTCACCCACCGAAGAACGCCTTGGTTGTCCCAAAGCGTTGGCGATAATAAATGAAGCTACTATACACATCCATGTGCAGCTTTTTGTATGAACATACGTTTTCAGATCCTTTGGGTAAATACCAAGGGACATGACTGCTGGATCATATGGTAGGAATGTGTTTCGTTTTGTAGGAGATGGCCACAGTGGTAGCTGGACCAGCAGCAATGAATGAGAGTTCCTGTTCCTCCACGTCCTCACTCACCATTTCCTGTTGTCACTGTTCTGAATTGTGGTCATTCTAACAGGCATGTTAGTGGTGTCTCATTGGTGCTTTAATTTGTATTTCCCTAATGTTAAATATGATGTGTAGCATGTTTTCATATGTTTATTTGCCATCTGTGTATCTTCCTTTGTGAGGTGTCTGTGTAGGTCCTTGTGCAGTTTTTTAATGGAGTTGCTCATCATCTTGTTGATGGGTTTAAAGAGTTCTTTGGATGTTCTGGACAGCAGTCCTTTATCAGATTTCTTTCCACATATCTTCTCCTAGTCTGTGGCTCGTCAGTACACAGCAGAAGGTTTTTTACCTTCTTTCTCTGCAGAGTCTTTCTCTGTCCCCTTCTAGAGTGCAGTGGCATCATATGGCTCATGTGGAGCCATGTGGTCATCCTATTCAACAATGCAGACTGTTAATTTCAAGTTCTAACCTTTTGAACTTTTAAACCACTATCAAATGAATATTCGTGCATGGATCTTTAGATTTTACAAATATTTACTTTGCATTTCCTATGGGAGAGATACTGTAGGGGATTCTAAGATGAATCAGGTAGATCATATGTCCTTTAGTAGGAGCTAGGACAAGTTCATGAGCCTCTGTACTTTTAAGGTATGAAGGATGAAAGATAGTAGAATGGGTTCAGGTAAAGAGTCTCAGGAAAAGGAACCAATGTTCCCTATTGGAGAAATCAAAGAAGCCTTCCCCCAAAAGGAGGTATTTCATGAGTCTTTTTTTATGGACTTAAAACCAAAGATACGGATGTGTGGGAAGTGGTTATGGAAATAGATGAGCTCTTTGCAAAGAGAGTTGAGGTCACTGACTCCATTTGTTTTTTCCAAGTGGACCTATTCTTAGTGTTACCCACAAATATTTTTTTCATTAAAGAAATACATAAGAATTTTCCCTGTGTAAGGCAATGTGCCAGTTAGTGCCTATTTTATGCATACAAAGTTTTTCAGCTTAGATCAGTGGTTCTCCAAGTCAGGTCCCCAGATGAACAGCAACAGCACATGGGGACCATACTTTGAGAACCATCCTGGTGATTCTGAAGCACACTCAGGTTTGAGAATCACTGTCCTAGGTTCAAGATCACTGCATGTGAGTACCATGAATCCTAAAAGAGGGCTTTTCTTATGAGAGATAAGATCCATGCATCTGTACACCTAACAATCTCTTAATTTCTGGTGGCAGCACAACTACAGAATTCCCATCACCGTGTAAGGAACCTCACCATAACTGGGTCTATGTGTGCCCAGTCATGTTGGTGATAGGTACAGAGAGATGGAAATATATATATATTTTTTTCTTGTACTTCCACAAAAACTTGGAGTTTAAATTTGAAAATTAAAAAAAAAAAAGTAAAAGTAAAAAAAAAAGCTGTCAAACTAGCCTGGGGCACTGATGATTCAGAATGCCAGTTCTGCCCTGGTGAAGACAGATATTTAGATGGAGGCCCTGTGTGAAACTGAGTAAGAAATCAGCAGGAAATATTTTCTGCTTAACAGATCAGAAGGGTGACAAAGACAGCAGCACTGTTCCCAAAAGCTACATCATGGTAGATATTATGGGTCAAACTTTTCTTTAGAGCAAGTTCTAAATCGTCCCTCTCTTTCCTGCTGGAAGAAATGTTCATTTACTCCCAAGGCTGACCATCTCACCAAATACTTTTTTCCTATTTTAGGTATGTTAGTTCCCTCCTACCCCAAAATGCTGCCTAACAAACCACCCAACCTCAGTAGCTTATAGCAACAAGCGCTTCCTTTTCTCCTTACGTCTGTGGGCAGGCTAGGGTTCAGCTGGGCTTGGCTCCAGGCTGCTGACTGGGTTTTGTTCTGTTCTGCATGCCCGTTCTTCCCAGGACAGCGATTGAGCAAAGCAGTCTCTTCTTCTGGCAAAAAACAGGTGCATAAGAGACCAAACCCATCCACTATCCCATTGGTCAAAACAAGTCCCATGACCAAATCCAAGGTCAAGGGGTTGGGAGGTGTCTTCTGTCCCTCAAAAGACCATGATGACAAAGGTGTGTCTCTGATTCACTACGACAGGAACATGAAGAATAGAAGCCAATACTTCAACCACCCAGGATGGTTTATCTCTAGATCAGAGGTTTTCAAGCTTGGCTGCACATTGGAATCACCTGGGAAGCCCTAAGAAGTTCTGATGCGTGGGTTCCACCCTCAGAGAGACTAGTTAATTGGCTTGGGTGCAAAGGCTGGGAGTAGTAAAAGCTCCCCAGGTGATTACAATAAACAGCCAAGTCTGTGAACTGCTGATGTTAAAGCCAAATGCTATTGATTAAACTGACATAATTTTGACTACTGCTTTGGAAAGGACCATATCCCATTCATTTTGGGAGTTCCCCATCTTTTAAGACCTTTTATAATTAAAGTTCATCACGATGTCAGATGGAATTTCACTTCTTTCTGGTGAGCTGCCTTGGGTCAGATTGGTAAAAAGGTATCATCAGAGATTTTCTGAAGTGTTGAATTCTAATGAATTGCTGGTAATTCTGTTTGTTACTTCTCTATTGTTAAAGTGAAAACACTGGTGTGGGTGCTAATGGCTAACTTTCTACATTTCTGGAGTACAGAATCCTGCCTTATCATTAGGAGTTAGGATATATCTTCTCAAGGCATAGGACACACTTCTGTTGGTTTTCACTTATTTGCATATTTTCTGTATGTGCGTACATTGGAAAGATATCCTTTTTCTTCCATTCTTGAGATACTTTACTAAGAAGAATATCTTCCAGCTCCATTCATGTAAACATGAACGAGGTAAAGTCTCCATCTTTTTTTAAGGCTGCATAATATTCCATGGTGTACATAAACCACAATTTATTAATCCATTTGTGGATTGATGTGCACTTAGGCTCTTTCTATGACTTAGCAATTGTGAATTGGGCTGCAATAAACATTCTGGTGCAAATATCTTTGTTGTAATGTGATTTTTGGTCTTCT